>CAKAKR010068746.1:0-57507 GCA_916700685.1 Adelosebastes latens
GAGAGGAGAAGAAATGAGAGAAGAAGAAACGAGAAGAGAGGAGAGGGGAGGAGAGGCGAGGACAGGAGAGGAGAGGAGAGGAGAGGAGAGGAGAGGAGAGGAGAGGAGAGGAGATGAGAGGAGAGGAGAGGAGAGGAGAGGAGATGAGAGGAGAGGAGAGGAGAGGAGAGGAGAGGAGAGGAAGGGAGAGGAACTCAGGCTGACCTTTAAAGAACCACACTTAAACTAGCCAACACCCCAGGCTGTTCTAGCTCGGTCCCACTCTGCATCTGTGTGTCTGTGATCTTGCGTGTGCACATTTCAAAAGGTTACCGTGAATCTGCTGCCACGACAAAACGGTACTGATGTCGGAGTAAATCGATGCATGTCTATGTGCGTGCTGCAACTTGATCTTTGCTTCCCAGGGCTGCTTTAGGGACCGATGACACAGGAACTTTTGTCAAGATGATGCATCACTTTTTCACACGCACACACTTACCTTATGTGGTAGAAAGAGAGAGTTGACTGTTGCTAGGAGACTTGTGGTGTCCGGGGCATCCCTCTGGCCACAGATCACGATCTGGAAAAAAGTGGAGGACGGTGAGAGGAGGGAATTATGAAGGACAGAGAGATAACGAGATGAATAGAGTGAAATAAGAGGGGAAAGGTGACCCGTCAGAGGAGAGGAGAGGGGGAGGAAGTGATAGAGGTCAGAGCTGTATTTGTAGCAGTAACAAGGGAGGCAGGTGTTTTCTCTGGGCCCGCCTCACCTCGTCTTGTTACCCTCGCCCTGTAGCCTCGACTCATCCTCCGCAGGTCACGTATGACTGACAGAAGGCTAACCACCCTCCTCTCTGTTTTTCCACTCCCGTTATTCCATTCTCTGCTCTTTTGATTGCGCAGCACATGCCTTCATGCTAAAAGTTTTCTTAGGGTGACAGAGAAACTTTGGGAAAACTCCTGTTGTGCTCTGCTACAGCAGTATGCTGGTTTCAGTGGTTTCGGGCTAACTGAGGGTGTTAATATTTCAAAACCGATTATATAACTGAAGCTGAATAGCTCAAATAATCCATTAAATGCATGACGACTGTTTAAAAAACTGTGGGAAAAAGATTTTTGAGAGTCAGTGTGTCCAGGGATTAAGTTTGCATCTATGTAGAGATGAAGCCACACGTCCTCAGACGACCTATCTTAGTTCAACTAAAAATGAAGTGTCAACACATTAGCTTCTTGTTTTTAAAAGGAGAGACTATTGCAAGTAGATGTTTATCCAAACAGGGTTTGTACCACGGTGCTTTGAGCCTGCAGCTCAAATTATAAAACGTTGAGGTTATCAAAGGTTGTAAGAAATGTCAATTTTCACCTTTAAATTAAACCTGCAGTAGGCAGAATATTTTTGGCATCATAGGGCGAAAAAATCCATAATAACCTTTCAGCATATTGTAATTCAAGTGTTCTGAGAGAAAACTAGACTTCTGCACCTCCTCATGGCTGTTTTCAGGCTTTAGAAAATCTAGCCTGTGACGGGAGACTTTGGCCAATCACAGGTCATTTCAGAGAGAGAGAGAGAGAGCGTTCCTATTGGTTGTTCATTCAACGGAAGCAGCTGACAATTACTCGTAAACGCCGATCGAACGGTCAAACTAGGCAGCGCTGATCGAATATGAATCAATATTCTGTTACTGTAATGCCTATTTTTCTCCTCAAATGTTTTCAGAAACATCTTGTAGGGCACTGTTTAGCTCAAAAATGAGAAAGTTTGTTCCCGCTGGTGGGCGGTGCTTGGTATTTCCTCAACTGATCTCAACATGGCGGCCAGGTCACAAACTTTCTCATTTTACAGCTAAACAATACACTATATGTAGTACAGTATACAATATACTATATATTTATATTCAATTTAATAATTTAATTAATATTTGTAAGCAACTTTTTACTGTAAACTCGCTTACAAATATTAATAGTAGCGGGTTGAGTTTTTTTGGGCTTGTTTCTAAAGTGTAGTTGCTTATTTGGGCGAAATATGGCAAAAAGTACAACAAAGAATGGAAAAAAAGAGAGTGGACTTAAAGATTGGATTCAGCCTCAAGTGGGGGACAATTCGAAGGCAGTTTGCCGTTTTTGTAAGTGTGATGTACGAGCACATCATGCCGATCTGGTTCAACATGCTAGCACCGAAAAAACATAAAAGAAACGCAGCACCGTTCTCTTCAATGAGGCTTACCGACATTGGATTCATGGTCTCAATGTAAAGTTACAAGCTAGAAATAAAACACCAAAATTAAATAAAATGCTCAACTTATTTAAGTTTAGTTAACAAGACAAAGTTGTGCAAAAATGAAATGAAATGCATGCAATCCAAAATAAATTCATACATATATATGAAGTGATCAGGTGGCCTCCTCTCTCTCTCATATTGCGTTAGGTAGTTAGGTTTTTTTGGAGGGAGAGTTGCTTCATTTGGGCTTGTTCCTATAGACCTGGTTGCTTGTTTCTCTCGCGAGATCTGGCAACACTGCCACTAAATCTTCTGGAAACATTTTTTTTAATTTCCCTAATGAGGGATAAATAAAGTACTACTTCCTCTTCTTCTTCTTAATTGAATGTTGCTGCTCTACCCATCTTCTTTTCTCAGTAGTAACATAAATCCCAAACCAACAGTATGTTAGAGCAGCTATGAATCATAAAAGGATATAGGAAGCATGAAACTCAAAATAGCAGTAAAAATACCACCAATACTTCTGTCATATTTGTGCAGTAAATTGAACACCTTTGTTACCAGCCGAGACAGGTATTGTTTTCACCTCGAGAGTCTGTGTGAGGCAGCCAGGTGTTTATATTTCTGTCTGCCTGTGGACAGATTGTGTCAACACGATAACGTCGCAACCGTGCAAGATGCAGTCACGAAACTTTACAAGTGTGTAGTTGAGATCAAAATGAAGCGTTGTCTGTGCAAGGGGGGGGGGGGGGGGGGCAAAGGGGCCATTGGCCACCCCACTTCACACCTCCACTTTACGCCCCTTAAACTTTACAGGTGTGTAATTGAGATCAAAATGAAAACAGAGTTCGAAGATGGGTGGAGTCTGAGAGAGGGCACAGTAGGGGGGTAGGAAGTGGGGAAGGGGCCATTTCCCCACGCCACTTTACGCCCTTGGTCTGATTTGGTGTCGCGATGATCACAAGATGGTCTCTAGTTTTTCTATTCTTTCTTTTTGTATTGGTCAGATAAGCACTAGATAAGTCATGGCTGCTGTTTGTCACCATTCTGACACCCTATACATCCCAATAGTAGCTCAGTTTTAATGCTAGAGTGAAGTTACTGGTATCATATGAAACTAGTAAATCTAAGGAATCCATTGGTACCAACCATGTCATACTAGCTTGTCGCAAAAGAGGCTAAATCATTTTTATTTAAATTTCAAAGGGGTCCCTTGACCTCTCACCTCGTACAGATATGTGAATGTAAATGGGTTCTATGGGTACCTGCGAGTCTCCCCTTTACAGACATGCCCACTTTATGATAATCACATGCAGTTTGGGGCAAGTCATAGTCAAGTCAGCACACTGACACACTGACAGCTGTTGTTGCCTGTTGGGCTGCAGTTTGCCACGTTATGATTTGAGCATATTTACTGCTAAATGCAGTACCTGTGAGGGTTTCTGGACAATAATTATCATTGTTTTGTGTTGTTAATTGATTTACAATAATAAATATATACATACATTTTGCATAAAGCAGCATATTTGCCCACTCCCATGTTGATAAGAGTATTAAATACTTGACAAATCTCCCTTCCCTGATAAAAAATGCGCAATTAATTTTCATGATTAACTATTGACAATCATTTGATAAGATTATCAAAACGTTAACTTACTGTTTAAGTAACCTAGTCCTCTGTTGCACTGTGGCCTGCTGTAACAGTCTAGTTTACTTGCACTGATGCATTTTCACTTCAGGGCCTGGTTACTGATAATAGCAGTGAGTCAGCAGAGGGATGCTCATTGTTTCACCAGCCTCTTGCTCAGCTTTTGTTCGGTGGCCGTTTACTGTTTGGTTCACTTCTCGTTGGTAATTGTACTGTCTACTGTGCTCGCACAATTTGTCAGACAAGCAGAAAATTCCTGCTTTCAGACATGAAAATGAGTTTAGGCTAACAGCCAGGTAAACACTTGAGGCGTGAGCACAGAGTAAAGAGCTCTGGTGCCTAAACTAGCGTGTACCCATCAGTCCATGTGAGCTTGTGAGTGAGTGGATGTGAGAATAACCTGTTTGAGGGTGTAGTGTTGGGCCATAAGAGCCTGGACCATTTCAGGCAACGCTATGGGGACGCTGGTCAGACGGTCGGAGAAGGCTGCCAGCAGCTGTTGGGACCTCTCGAGCCACTCCTGTCGTCCAATGTAGTGAGACAGACGCAGGACATTGGACGCCGACACTGAGTTAGCACTGGGCTCAGCTCCGTCCTGATCTGAAAGACACACACAGAAATACACAACATTTTTTATATAGGTTTCAATGGTCATAAGCCAGGTTTACATCCAAATGTATCGCCCATTTTAACCTGAATTTCAAGAAAATTGGCAAAAGAAAATACAAATGAAGCTTGTTTGCATCCACTGCCGTTACGCGATTATTGGTTCATCGGGATTAGCATTAATTTGCGCCAATTCTCCATTCGGAAAACCATTATACCCTTGCAGAAGATGAGGGCGCAACAAGATGATGTAATCGAGTGCTCCAGGGATGACGTGTTTTTGTAGGCCAACCAGGAAATTAGCGTTGCATGGGTTCCCTCGACAAAAAGCCAAAGGGATTTCTCCATTGGGTTTTGGATTATCGCAGAAACTTAGCTCTGTGGCAAACAAACGTTTATGATACTTACACATTTTGTTCAGCAAGATAATCTCCACAAATGAACACCACTTTTATGATTTTTGAAGTGTGAATGCAATCACCAGAAGTAAAAAGCTAACGTTAGGCTTTGCGACTCCTCTGGTTGCAAAAAAGAGCCTACTTCTCACTTGATTTATTACTTCAGTAAACATTGTAAACATGAGTTTATGGTCTCAATCTCTAGTTGCAAGTCTTTTTCAATACAGCATGATGTTCATTTAGTAAATTATGGTCCCATTTAGAGTCAAATAGACCATAAAGCAGGGGATGCTTTAGGGCGTGGCTACCTTGTGATTGACAGGTCGCTGCCACGGCGTTGTCCGGTCTGGGAGTTGTCCATGTTTTCGTCTTAGAACTTTAACCCTTTCACAATTATAACCTTTTTGGTTGCCTAAAAATGTCTCATTCAGCGTTCGTTTGCACTTAGCTCCACCTTCTTGTGTTACTTCTGGTTACAAAAAAACAAGATGGCGACGACCAAAATGCCAAAATCGAGGCTTCAAAACGGCAGCCAACAAACCAATGGGTGACGTCACGATGACTACGTCCACTTCTTATATACAGTCTATGTACAGACCACGCATATACAGACAGAAAAGCGTATTACACACTCATGTTCCACTTCATTATAATGGACGTGATTTTTTTTTACCTTTACAAAGAAGCAAATCATTTCAAAAAGCAATTTAGTCTACACTACACAGGGTAGTAATCATACAATCAATAATAATCAGACAAAGTGATGGCACAGAGTCAAAAATAAGATGTGTGTGTTGAATAGGATGGGCACACAAACAGATATTATGTCTGTAATCCTTCATGAGACATACATCTTGTAACAAATGCGACGCCTCTGATCCA
This sequence comes from Adelosebastes latens, assembly GCA_916700685.1. NCBI lineage: Eukaryota > Metazoa > Chordata > Actinopteri > Perciformes > Sebastidae > Adelosebastes > Adelosebastes latens. The sequence goes on from CAKAKR010068746.1 coordinate 5,732, forward strand.
ACACATCAGAATTTCTGTTACAATTTGTCAAAGTAACAGGAAAGATGGCAAAACTATTCAGTTCAACTCTATACCTTCCTGTGACTTCCCACAGTACACAACCGTCCCAGAGTCTCAATGTGTGGCGGTGTGATGTGATGGGACTAACAGATTACCTCATGACTTAGCCCTGTTAAGTGATAGGTCCTTATCTCTTATCAGTGTCCAATGAGAGCCTGGAGGTGATCCTCTCATAACCCATGACCTCGCTGCAAGTCTGCTTCTCAGCAACGCTGTGATGCCAGTGTCTATGAATGTGTGAGCGTGTGTGTGTGTGTGTGTAAGGGAGAGAGGGACTTTTGAGTTGGTAGCTGACACAAGCCGCTTTTAAGTCAAACTGCAATTTTAGGTCAAAAACTAAAAATAGCAAAGATAAACCTCAACACACAAAAAAACTCTACCGTACAGTCGCTGCATATACAATATTTCTTATGACAAGCATGAATTTACAATCGCATATAGATGCACATGAAGTGAACCACCCCGTGCATGACTGAACTGCAGACATAATTTGATTTTATCCTGCAGTATGTTTCAGCTCTCCGTGAGCCCCATGGCAAGAAAGCTTCAACATACACACACACACACACACTATATACTGTACACACACACACACACACACAGAGGCTGAGCGAGCGAGTCTGTCCGCTTTCCACATTTCACATTACTCTTTTCTTAAAAAGCCCCGTGGAAGGAGGTCATATACACACATAGCTGTGACAAAACTGCCTCTAAACACGCACATATACATTCATATATTACCAACAGTGGAAAATGATTCTGAGTGTGGACCTCTATTTCTGGTCATTTTGATAAATCAAAAATAGATGAACAAAAATGTACTTTTAAGGTATTTTTCCAGTGGGCAACCTTCGGGTCTGAAAAGTGAAGCCAATGCTGAAGTGCCTTAAACCTGCATTCTTTCTAACAGCCAGCAGGGGGCGACTCCTCTGGTTGCAAAAAGAAGTCAGATTGTATAGAGGTCTATGAGAAAATGAGTCTACTTCTCACTTTATTTATTACCTCAGTAAACATTGTAAACATGAGTTTATGGTCTCAATCTCTAGTTTCAAGTCTTCTTCAATACAGCATGATGTTCATTTAGTAAATTAGGGTCCCATCTAGAGTCAAATAGACCATAAAGCAGGGGATGCTTTAGGGCACTGGTTCCCAACCTGCTTCACAGGGAGTCGCGAGGCCTTCTCGACTTTAAAGATAGGGTCGACGATGTTGGAAAGCTAGTATAATGTGAAAGTAGCACCCCCCTCAGGAGCTCCGTCTTAACCCCTCCCCCCTTCCACTCGGGGCTCCTTCCAAGGCAACGCCCCCACACACACACATGTACAAGCACCGCCGCATCGTAACTACTTCACGGACACAGAGCGGAGAGAGGACCTCAACTCAACAACGCTACCTCATGACAAGTAACCGCGGCGGTGCTACTGCAGGGCTGAGGTATCTCTTCTATTCTCCAGTAAACGTGCGGCGGCGACGCGCTTGGAGTTCACGCCAAAGGTAGAGAACGAGCAGGGAGGCAGGGTGGCATCTGATTGGTTCTTTCCAAGCAAACCGCTTGGCAGCAATTGGTAGACGTTTTTACAGGATTACAGCAGCTACAGATAACGGCTCTTTTCCGGCCCTTTTTCAGAGCCCATAAGTAATGGATCACTGTCAGGGTGTAAAGACCATTTCAACCAATATGACAAATAGTGAACCCTGTCTTTAGGAGTAAGTGTAAGACAACTTTTGTTTTAAAAATATACAGTTATATTTTAGCATTTTATTCATTTCTGTGACGAAAACTAAATGAAATTGTTACTTTTAAAGTTTGAATTATTATTAAAAATATAAACTTGAAACAAATCTTACAGGATAAGGGCACGGTGACGACCTGAACACAAGCTATATTCACAGAGCCTTCCCTCTCTACTAAACAGCCTCGCCCTACATTAGAAAAGTAGGCAGTTAAAACAAGCTAGAGCTAATAGAACAATAGCCAAGCATCAGGGAAAAGAAAACATTAAATCTGTCAAAAAAGAAGCCTATTAAGTATAAATGATTGCTAAAAAAAAAAAAAAAAAAAAGAAAAAAAAAAAATACACAATACAGATAATTGTATTAAAACTTCCAAAAAATAACATCATCTCTGGTTCAAAATTCATCGAAATTGCTCGTTTTACACAAACTTCCTGCAGTTATTACGTTAACTATTTGGGTTCATTGTACGGTTTATAAGTTGTTCTGTAATGCATTGAATATAATATGAAAAAATCAATAAAGCCATTTATTTAATTAGCCAAAATGCTGAACGCGAGGCTTCAAAACCGTAGTCCACAAACCAATGGGTGACGTCACAGTGACCACGCCCACTTCTTATATACAGTCTATGGCCTTTTCCCATAATATTACTACAAATGAGCTTGTTGTTGCACACGCGCACACACACGCGCACACACACACACACAGCCCAGAAACACACTGCACTAAAACAATATGGAGCTCCGAGGGTGTTCAGTATAAATATTATGGTCAAATGGGAATACATCTGAAAGTGCATTTTGGCCACAAGAGACCAAAAAGATTTTAACAAACAGCTGATTTTCTTTCAGATCAAAGTCAAATATGTTGCCAAACAGATAGTGTATATCATTTTAACCTTACTCCTCAAAATCAAATACACGCAGTTGGGAGAGTGGCAGGGCTGTAAGAAGTAGTGTGGCGGGGGGTAATCCGTCTTGCAGTGACAGGCTACGCTGCTGGGACAGGCGTCCACACTGCGGCGGTTGTAGCGTCACTAATGGGCTTCAACCCTACACAGTGCCGCCACCGTAATGGCACAGTCAATCCTCTCAGATGAGAAACCTCTCACACGTCAGCTCCGATAAACACACACACAGATGCAGGTGTGACGGCGCGCAGGGACAGGCACTCCCGCGCACACACACAAACACACACACACACACACACACACTCACACAACCATCTCCAATCTGTCAACAGTTCTTAACAAGAATAACTATTAGCTTTTCCCTGTTCCCCCACCCATCTGTGGCATGTTGCTCCTGTCTGAATTATTTGCACCGAGCTATCCGTCATAGGCACATGAGTTAGTGTGTCTGTCTTTCCTTTTTAGGTGAAAAAATATAGAGCTGCTGTGCCATCTGGAACATTAAAACTGACAATATTACAGATAGAACTCTCAGTTTGGAGTATATTTGTTTTCTTAGAAAGAGGTTAAATGTTAGTAGTTAGTAGTCTAAGATGCGGTTCATGAAGTACATTTACTATTATTATATGGATGTATTCACCTTAAAGTACAAGTGGGTGTGACTGATTTTTGTTCCCTTTGCCTAGACCAAGAAACCAAAAAACCAAAACACGTGTATCCTGTAATAGCAAGAAAAGAGAAAAGACAGAGTATGACATTTATCAGGATGGGAAAAAGACCAAGCTAGTTTTCCATGAATTAACTGTGGCCCGCCACAGTTTCACAATGATTCGATATTTTTACTACGGCTGTCAATCAATTAAAATATTAAAATATTTGCATGGTTATCCATAGTTAATCACGATTAATCACACATTTTTTATCTGTTGAAAATGTACCTTAAAGGGAGATTTGTCAAGTATTTAATACTCTTATCAACATGGGAGTGGGCAAATATGCTGCTCTATGCAAATTATTATTGGAAATCAATTAACAACATTAAACAATGACAAATATTGTCCAGAAACCCTCACAGGTACTGCATTTAGCATAAAAAATATGCTCAAATCATAACATGGCAAACTGCAGCCCAACAGGCAACAACAGCTGTCAGTGTGTCAGTGTGCTGACTTGACTATGACTTGCCCCAAACTGCATGTGATTATCATAAAGTGGGCATGTCTGTAAAGGGGAGACTCGTGGGTACCCATAGAACCCATTTTCATTCACACATCTTGAGGTCAGAGGTCAAAGGACCCCTTTGAAAATGGCCATGACAGTTTTTCCTCGCCAAAATTTAGAGCGTTAATTACCCTGTTTCACGACAAGCTAGTGTGACATGGTTGGTACTGATGGATTCTTTAGGTTTTCTTGTTTCATATGATACCAGTATCTTGTCTCTAGCTTTAAAACTGAGTCCACATGACCCGTCATGTCCATGCTTCCCATTCATTGTCTATGTAAGCAGTCGTGCAATGCATTCTGGGAGCACAGCGTTGCATTTCGAGAGATGGACCGTCACGTTGGTTGGCCGCTCATCGATTGCGTAAAGTTGAGGTCTAGGCTACTTTATGCAAATCAGGAGCGTCCAGCGTGACTCACCGCCTCTAGAAACTTCCGAAAAACTTTTAAACAAACCGTTGCTGAACCGTCGCTCTAAAGACAAATTCATCAACCGCATGGCTTATTTCTCGCCATATAAATGTTTTCAGAAAGACATTATATACATACCTATTTTTTTGTAATATACGAGAAAAAAGTTTCCAAAACAAGCCGCCATGTTGGTTCCGGTTTGAAAGCTGTGAGCAGCAGCCCACGAGGGAAAGCGTTCATCCAATCAGGTGCCTAGTGGCAGCCCATCGAGCGTCTAATGCTGCGAGGTGAAGCGACCCCCTCGCGTACAAAAACAGCCCTGTGGACACGTACCATTAGTGCTCTCTGTGCCCTCTCTCCCTAGAGGGACGGACGGTGATGGACAGAGCCCGCTGCGACTGTCAACTAGGACGGACTGTCCTCAGTGCGATGGGTCTGGAAACATGGACGCCGTCTTGCTTACCATGCTTTGTGGTTGTGACTTTTTTGCCACGTCATCACCATTCATATCTATACTACAATTTTTTTATGATTAAGTGTTTAGAAGAGCACAAAAAGTTATTCATAGATCCAGCCTTTAACTTCAAAATATACAACATTTTCTCCCCTAAAGGGTCTGATGTCCACCCACCACAGTCTCACAAAAACCTGTGGTAAACACTGTAATGTGTTATAATAAAGACATTATGCTGAGTAGAGATGGCAAGAGAATAAAAACACAAGTGGGAGCAGCAAAATAGATGGTTGCTGTCAGACGGAGTAGCTCGAGAGGGAAAACAAAAAGAAAGTAAATCCAGACTGGAAACTTTGGTCTGACGGATCAAAGGTAAATGTCTGCATGTCCACAAGGTGTCAGCTTCTCTGTTCAGTTGGAGCAGTGGACTGGCAGCTGAAGAAGGGCTGCCGTGAACGTCAAGGTCAGACCCATTTATATTTATATCCCATCAGTCCTTTGGTCCCTCTAACAAAAACTGAAAAAATATATTCTACATACACCTGTCCACTGATTATTATTAAAAACTGTAATTTAGTTTTTTTTAATGTCACACTGCAATGTCTGCAATTTAACTTTTTTTATATTTTATACAGGGCCGGGTCTAGCCCTTTTGGTGCCATAGGCGAAATTCGGATTTGAAGCCCCCTCAACCCCCCCAGACCCTAATGGCCGGGACACACTGCCCACATGAGCAGAGCGTGACTGCTACCTCGCTGAACTGCTGCGTATCTCACGCGCGTGTTGTCCACACCGACAGCGATTCTGTTGCTGCTGTCAGCCCTTTCTTTCTACATAGAGTTTGCCTTTCATAATGGCCATTTAATTTCATTATAAATATTATTTATATTTATTTTAGACAGAAAAGGTTAAGAAGCGTGGACTCATTTGTAAATAATAGTAATAATCCACAATTAAAACCCAGTACCTTATTCATTCATGGAGCCCTGCAAGTCACTGCATTTCTACAACACTGTCCTGCAAATATTTCAGAATAAAAGCCGTGTGTTGACAAATGAAGGAATTCTGTCTGCAGAAAAAACGCTTTAGGGCTTTTATTTTGAAACGGAAGCAGGAAGTGTTTATTTAAAAATAAATCTTTACTTCTTTCATTTCTGTGACATATTCTACAGATGTCTAGACATTGAAACTGTAGTAAATGTAGCTGGTATGATGTCAATATACTGTCAAAAGATCATTTTCACTGTCTGCTGTTGCTGTGAGCTGCACGCGGCTCGCGGTAAAAGTAGCCAAGACCTCGAATCTCTAAAAGAGACGGAGCTGACACTCAGCTGAGCTGCGCCTGAGTTGCGCTGCCCCGTAAACTGCAACACATCGGTCTTCAGCCGGCCCTTTTTTTTGCAAATGGGGTACCTTATACCGAGCTCAAAGTCAAGGTTTAAGGGCACCAAAGGACAGAAAGAAGGAAAATGCATTGAGCAAAAGAACTAAATTAAGGTCCAGGATGAAGTTGAAGTGAGATGAGAAGAGGCAGAGGCAGGAAGTAGATTTCAGATTCCCACTGTAGATTGTGCGTGTCGTTTCAATCTGTCAAAGGCAGATGGACTAGGAGTCGCAATGGAGACAGATTTGACAGGTCTGGTGATCAGAGCATCAGTCTTTGAGTGCTCTCATGATGGAGAAGTTCAACTCGAGTGAGAGACGGTTGCACTTCACTGGAGGTACGTAGTGGAGGTCAATATTCCTCTGCTGTCGTCTTTTTATCCTCAACCTGTTCCCCTATCCATCCATCCATTTATCCTTGCTTCCCTCCTCTCCTGTGGTTTAGCGATGGAGTGAAGCCTCCATCTTGTTAAGCTCCGGATCAATCTATAACCATTAACATTTCAAATAAATGACTTGCTTCTCTTTTTCCTTCAAATCACCGTGACCAGATTGTGGCGATGTGTTGGTATTAGCAAACTGTCTGCAGACCTCAAACTCTGTATTTACTCATCTGTCTGAGCTATCCATCCTTGACCAAGCCACAGAGGTATGCTCCAGTAGCACCGTTAATCCTCAACCTGTCCATCAATCCTTCCCTGAATCTCTCAACCTATTAGAGCTACAGCCAGCAGCAGTAGCATCAATACCTTGTTTATTTTCTACAGCTGGATGTTGGTCTGTCAGTCCACCACTTCGGTCCTAACGGAAATATCTTAACTTATCCCAATTTTGTACAGATATTCATGGACTGCAGAGGATAAAGCCTACTGACTTTGGTGATCCCTCGACACCATCAAGTCAAAATTTGAATTTGTCCGATGCTTTGGTTTCTGACTGAATCCCTGCATAACTAATGGAATTCCCATCAGCCTCAGCTGTACTTTGTGTTAATTAGTAGTTACTGGCATGCTCACATGCTAAAGTGAGATGGTGAACATGGTAAACATTATACCGTCTAAACATCTGCATTTCAGCATTGTTATTGTAGGCATGTTAGCATGGTGAATTTAGCATTTAGCACCGCTGTGCCTAAGTACAGCCTCACAGTTTGGCTGTAGACATTCTGTCTTGTATATATGATTATGATGATGATGATCGTGACGGGTGATCATAGACCGTATATAAGAAATACACCCATTGGTTTGGGGACTGCCGTTTTGATGCCTCGAGTTTGGCATTTTGGCTGTCGCCATCTTGGTTTTTTTGCAACCGGAAGTGACCCGAGAGGCTGGAGCTAAGTATAATCGAACGCCGAATAAGACTTTTTTAGGCGACGGAAATGTATATTTTGCTTAAAATACAATGTAAAAGGGTTAAAGTTCAAAGATGAAAACATGGACAACTCCCAGATCGGACAACGCCGTGGTAGCTAGCTGTCTTCAATACACCGGTGTTACCAATTACACTGGACATTTTACAAGAAAAGATGACACTCCGTACTGCATATGCAGAGCGCTTACTTTGATTGTGCGTCTGGCCTCTCTGGTTGAGCTTTTGCTGCAGGGCCGCAGGTTTCCACCTGGCACCGCGCACACTGCTGTGCTGTGACCGCTCCGTCCTCCGCACGGCGATGGTCTCATTAACATTAAGTAACAGACGCTTTTGCTACCAAATGCTCCGCCATCATCTTGTCTGTCAACTCTCTCTAATCCCGTGTGTGTGAAATCGGACTCCTGCTACTCTGTGCTGAGACTCCATACGGAGCAGACACTTTCACTTTCCATCTTTGTAGCATCCGTCGTCCGACTATGTATTGATAACACGGCGCTGATACACAAAGAAGAACTAAATGGGTTTGATTTCTATATGAAAAAAATGCAAAACGACAAGTAATGTAATTGGTGTATGCCTGAACGACACATAACACCTGTAACACAGACTACGGCAACAAGCCTAACTAGCGATTGAGACCATAAACTCATGTTTACAATGTTTACTAAGGTAATAAATCTGGTCGGCCTATTTTCTCATAGACTTCTATACATTCAGACTTGCGTTGACCTGTTGTGCACTACATGTGCGAAAGGGCAACTCTGGACAATTCAACCTGATTCAACGGACATTGTCCGGGGTTCATATAAGAAAGCGGCTTTTGTCTGACACACAAGGGGGCTGGCTATTCAAGATCTAGACTGGTGCAATCTATTCATATATCAATGCACCCATCCCTCACCCTCTTTGAGTTGCAGCAGCACAGTGCTGTCGTTGGGATCGCTGCAGAAGTAGCCTCCGCCCTGGTCATCCCAGAACAGCACGTCCTGCCTGAGCTGCAGCTCCTCGGCCCACTTCAGCCACTCCGTCTGCTGCGTGGCCTCGAACAGGTCCAGCAGGCCGCAGATGACGAAGGCGTAGTCATCCAGGAAGCCAGAGATAGGCGGAGATCTGGAGAACACAGCGGGGGACAGAAATTGAAAACAGCGTTAGAAGAGCGAGAATGAGGACAGTTTTCATTAAAAATGTATCGACGGATCAGTGCGAGACGAGTTGAGATGGGTCGGTGAACTAGTTCAGCTTCTTGTTTTTCCCCTCTTTATCTTTTAAATTCCAAATGCATGTTCACAGTGCCTGAAGAAGATCAAGCTATGGTTTCCATCAAGACAGTAGAGAAACCCTAAAGAATTGGCATGAAAGCTAATAAAAAGCCTGAAGGAGTTATCTGTGACAGAACGTTACGACACAAAGCGGGCTGAGTATAATCTCTCCCTGCAGTATTTTTCTCTAAGTGAAATTACTCATCTGCTTTCTCTGTGCTTGTCATACTGTAGAAGGCATGAGAGACATATATACATGCACAAACAACCGTGTACGCTGTCTTTGAAGTTCCAAGTGAAGCAGCAGAGTAATTAGGCAAATGTGGTTCCAGTTAGACCAGCCCACCTCCCTCCTGCATCAGTGTGCCACCTCTCCCTTCACCTGTCTCCCCCTCTACACATCGCAAAAACTAGGCCAACGGCCGGCTCAAGTCTGCCCGTGTCGGAGGTTTTCGGCCAATTCAGCACGTTGAATCGGCGGCGGTGCCCATCGTGAGAGAAATCCCTCTGATTGGCTGTTCAGCTTAAGCGAATCAGTGCACGAGTAGAGAAACGGAAGTGAGGAAAGCAAGCAAACAAAAAGTCAAGAGGGCAAACACAGAAGGCTCTTCTCATTTTTCATCTTCATCTCATCTGATCAATCCAATACACAAATATTTTCACAGCGACATCTGGAATGAAGCTAAGCGGTGAGTGAGAGTGGTGTGAAAACGGTCGGCAAACGCCGCTTTGTTTCATGTACGTATCATAACAACAGCTTGTACATCCGCAGTCTTCAGTCATCCGGTTTCCCCTTTTTGAATGACGAATACGGACTACCGCCGCCTGCTGGTGTGGAGAGTTATTTCATCTCACGCTGGCGCAGGACGTACGTGGTAGCTGGCCGTCGGCTGTAGTGTTTGCGGTGTGTTCAAATGCAACTTTTTGGCCAAGACAAAGGCGACGAGAGGCGACGCAACAGCAGGGGTGTAAGAAAATATCGACATAATATTATGTTTTGTGATACTGTATCGATTCTCAAGAACACTATCAATTTCTAATTAATAGTTTACATGCAAAGATTAACTCAGTCAATACTTTATTTAGTTTGCAAAGAGATGCGCCCTCTCAATGTATGTGCCCTCTCAAAGTAGTGCTATGATGTATGCTTTATGATGTTCTGACTTTTTTTCACTCAGATTCTATGCATATTTCAGTGTGTTCTTTATACTATGAGAGTTTTCCTAAAATTAGATTAAAAAAATATCAATATATCACAATAAATTGAATTGTAACCCCTGTATCATGATACGTGTCGTATCACTAGATCCTTGCCAATGCACAGCCCTACGCAACAGGCGGCCTTCATCGGTTCTTTCATAGTTCTCTGGTGTGGGGTTGGTGTGTCTAGGCCTTAACATTTTTATCCCACATCTTTTCATATAAACTTTGAAATCCTATATCAGTCCGTCTCAATTTAACAACCTGCTCTCTGCCATTTGTTTTTTAATGTGATTTATTGTTCAGTCACATCTACACCCCGACAACAAGCCTCCTCTAGCCTCCACCCTCCAATTCCTACAATGACACCCCGTCCGGGTGAGTGCAAGGGAGACGGACGGTGACAGGAAGCCAGATAGCGCCGTGTCAGGCGAGGCTGGTGGCTGCTGGTCAAGAGGCTGAAAACAGGAGGAGGCTTTGGAGGAGATGAAGTGTATAAGGGGCTTTGAGAGGTCGCGAAGAGGTGAGGAGTCATATCTGGGCCTATCTTTCCCAGACAGACAGACAGACAGACGGTGACTCAGAAGTTGAAAGGAGACAGCAGGTACTCTCGCACTGGACAGGACATGGCCAGTTGAACGGAAATACAAAGGGGAAGAATGTCTTTGGAATTTGACATCATGACAGATAGAAGTGTCTACAGCAATGCTAATGGCTCTGTGATTGAAGAGTCAGGGGATCACAAGCTCTATTGATTTATCAATAGAGGAGCTTAGGGAAGCAGCTGTAAAGCTGCTCTTTATCAGAGGTGGGAAAGTTAACTACAACTCTATAGGGTCCTGCAAGGATGATGTATTTTGTAGGCCAACCACGTACAGTAGTTAGCATCTCCCTGGTTCCCTCGACAAAAAGCCAATGGGATTTTTCCATTGGGTTTCGGATTATTGCAGAAAATAACCTCTGTGGCGAACAAACGTTTATGATCATTATCACAAATGAACACCACTTTTATGATTTAAGTGTGAATGCAAGCAGAAGTAAAAAGCTAATGTTAATGATTATAGGCGAACTACACCACGGTAGCATGAGAGCGAGTATACACAACGAGGATGTAAAGGAGGAAGAGTGTTCAGCGTGATGACGTTTAGTAGTCTCATTTAGCCACTTACTAGCAACCGTCTTTTTTAAGACACATAAAGGCTTCAAATTCATGAGTGGGGTATTTACTGACACATTTTATGTCTTAGAACAAAACGTTAAAATCTCTTCAGCTTGTGTTAACCACAGACCTCATTTCAGGCATCTAACTAAAAACCCATCAACTCTGACACGAGGGAACCAGAAGTGAAAAAATGCTAACTCATTTCCGGGTTTTAGGACTCCTGCAACTCTCTATTAACCAAACCAACCAGTTGGTTTTCATAACTGAAGCCTTATCTCTTGCAAAACCGAAACATACTGCTTGACTTCAGATAAGGCATGAATGCTACCTTTGTAGTGCTTGTCAAGTCTAAGTGTAGCGTCTTCTTACCTTGCTCTGTGGTGCGCAAACCCATAATGGGCTTAGGCCCATTATGGGTTTGTGCCACAAGGGGGGCAGTATTAGTACTGCCCCCCATGTGGCCACAAGGTGCAACAATGAGCCCATTCCACACTCAATAACTAGCCAGGACAAGCTAAAGTGAAACTTGTACGTAATTAGAAGTATTTTACAAACTAAAATTACCGCCTTGCAGTTGTATGCCTCCGCCAACCAGTCAAGTTGCAGTTTACATCCACGTCTGTCCAAAATGACACTGCATCATTTTATCCTATCAGACATTTGTGTGAAATTGTCATAATTAGCGTATGAATTCTTGAGTTATGGCCAAAAATGTGTTTTGTGAGGTCACCTTGACCTTGACCTTTGACCTACCAAAATCTAATCCGTTCATCCTTGAGTCAAAGTGGACATTTGTGTCAAACTGGATGCGGACAGACGGACGGATTTAGAGATTCAGAGAAGGTACTTCTTATGAAATAACATTGGTGATTTGTATCCGTGCTTCCTCCTTTCCCACACTAACACACTCACCAAACTCATCACTCATCTTATTTTTATTTTTTTAGGCAAACACCCCCTTCTCTCACACTGCAACATGTCAACTGGCTTAGGTGACTCCTGCCACAGGGATGACAACCTGAGACGAAACCTCAAGAGGGCCTCACTGACACACAAACACAAAAATGTAAGAGCCTCTCAGAAATACTTTTCACTCACACCTCCAGCCGCGCGTGTTAAATGAGTCATTTCCCTGAGAGTAAAGATAAAGCGCCTTGTCGGTCTCCCGTATCATACTGCAGCACTCGGAGACAGTTTTACACTAATAGCTTCGTAATGATCCTCTCATACACTAGCTACTAAACCTATCGGGGACGATATGGGTCACGTAAACACATTGACTCCCATCAGTTTTACAACACCAGTGACCTTTATGTTAGAGAATAATTTAATATGCCTGCTACGGAATGTGCTCGACTATTAGGATGTGCCATTATTACATATGAAATAATGCAGAATAATGACACATAAAAAACAATGGGAGAGAGAGAGCAGCAGCAGAGAAACAGTGAGAGAGATTTCCCCGTTTGACTCGTTAATCAGGAAACATAGGTGCTGCTTGTTTTCCTGTGACATTCTGGAGACCTTTGGAATTCAACTCACATCCTTGTTTTTCTTGTTTAATCAGCTCTCTGTCTGTGCACCTTCCCATGCGGTGACACCTAATGCTTTATCTTCTGCTTTCTGTCTCTGCATCTCTTCTCTCAAACCACTCACCACATACCTTAAGACCACAGGATAGACTCCAAAAGCAGTGTTGTGATTTATTATTGAGTGTAAATGTAAGGCAGGGAGGTGTAAGAGCATGCTTACTACACCATCAGTATACAGCTTGGATTCAAGTTTATGGATCAGGTTTGATGACCACTGGAGCTAGTTGTTTTAGACACTGTACGGTTATTTTTCTTAAAGGATAAAGGCCTTCAGACACCGGGAGCATTTTTTTTTCTCCTTCTTTCTCTTTTCAAACTCTTGTTTTTGTCATGAGTACTTTCACACAGAACGCAAATATTATGCGGTGAAAAAGCGTCACTTTTTTTCCGGAATGAGGTTGATGTTTCTGAGGCTTTGCACCGTGAAGAAAGGCATCAACCAATCACGTTTTGCACATTGTGTGTGAGTTACGCCTATATTTATGAAACAACAACATGGAGGCTCCGTAGTCCGAACCAGGACGGCAAACATTATTACTCCTTTCAACCTTGACAAAGGCCGCGCGTATTTTAATACACACACAGACACTTGGAGGACGCAACCTGCCAAAATAAAAAATAAATCTAAAATTTAAAAAATAATAATAATAATGCAAAAATAAATACATAAATTTAGTTAATAAAAATAAATAAATGAATAAATAAATAACAGGGGAAATTAAATGGAAGAGTAATATATATGGGAAGTAATACAAAGATACATAAATACAAAGATAAATAAATAAAGAAGCAAATTAAAACAGAAAATATCAATTTATGTCACATTTTTTCAATTAATTAATGCCTACATTTTTTTTTTATATTATTTTTTGGTTCATTTAATGCCATGTTTATTTATTTACATATATACAGATTCATTCTTGATTTGGGCAGGTTCTGTTCTCCACACACACACAAACAAGATTGTTGATGGGCGATAAAGGACATAGAATATAGAACTGGCTGGAATGGAACCCACTGTAGCTCCATTAAGAATTTACACCTACAAAATCTCCTTGAGATTCAACCTGACTGCAAGCGAAACTACTATTCGGACAGTATCTTCTTTCTCGTTTGGATAACGAAAAACTAAAAACCAGCCTTCCATCAACATGGCTTCCATCAACATGGCCTCTGGTAAGTTGAATTATATTGCTGCATTATTTTTGTGTAAGCACCAGACTTTATCACCTGATCCAATGTTTTATCTTTACGGTAGAGCTATTAACATATTGAATATAATCATGTAACAGTATAGAGTTGTAGTGATTTAATGGACATGTATAAGAACAATTTAAGGATTTTCTATATGATTCTTTAAAGCACATGTACACAATTTTGTACATGTAGACTGTGTACTGCTGAGAGATATAGATTGGACAAACGTGACTTAATTTTGTAAATGGGTTTTTCTGAAATTACAGTCACTTTTAACAACCTCTATGAATATTAATCTCAGCCATCAGAGTATGTAACACATATAAACAGGTACACACAATTACATATAGTGGTTCAAATATTAATCTGTAATATGTTATGGTTTTCATCACTTGTTCTTACCATTTGTCCTTACAAACATTACAACATTACAATAATGTTCATTTTATAAAGAAGATTTCATGATTTTCTCTACACCCTGAAAAATGTAGACAGTACCCATAGATGTCAGTCTTCATACACAAAAAATATAAAATATGTTGTGTTTTATGACGGATAACTATACTAACTCACTAATAAGCTGTTGCAGAAATTACATTTGATCTAATATTGCGGATAAATGGCAGCCAGCGAGGTCTGCTACGTTAGCTTTGACTCTTAGCGTCTAATATACATGAATTCAACGGTAATATTAAGTTATTTAAATAAATGTAGTTAATTGCTAAACTGTATGGTGAGGACACACGATAAATACTTGAGAAGTAAAGGTGATCTTAACTGTTTTTCTTAATCTTGAGGGTCAGCTAGTGCGGGTTGCCTTCAAGATCCATAGAAACTAGATTTCTTTGGCTTTGTTTGAATAAAACTTTTATTATGGCATTTTTTTCAGTGTCTGTAAAAAAATAACTTGTTAAGGAGAAAATAAATTGAATATGTTGTAAAGTAATATGCATATGAAACAATTCCATTTGAAATAATGTCATATTGTGATTGAATTAGCTCATTTTATGTATCTCAACATTGGGACCACAGTTGTGAGACATGAAGAAAGTGGTGTTTGGACCCATAAAACGCTTCACAAATTGTATTAAATCACATTATTTAGTAATTATGTTTTATGTCAAGATGGGTAATAACACTATGTATACATTTATCAATCATTGCAGTGCAAATTTTAATATAAATCCACAATTTCATTGCTGGGACTTAAAAATTCCCATAGCTGCAGAAACACCCAAATATATTTTGATTATTTATTAGAATGTGTGTATTTTATTGTATTTATCATATATTTTTTACATGACAGAGATCCGTACAAGAATTCCAATGCCCTTGTACACTTGTATCTGAACAAATAGCAAATAAAAGTCTTGAATATTGAATCTTAACCATATCTTCTTTCTCTGCACAGACGACCTCCCGATATTTGAAGGGAGCTTACTCGGAAAGAGCCACATGGTGGAGGCCTTGCTTGGAAAGGGCGGCTTTGGTTTTGTGACCAAATGCCGCAACCTTGAAACGGGCAAGGTGGTGGCCGTCAAGGTCATCAAGGATCTCCCCGGAGAAGCTGAACAGACGAGGATGGAAATTGACATCCTGAAGCGGCTGCAGTGTCTGGATCCAGATGCTTGCAACATCGTGAGGTGCAAAGGATTTTTCCTAGACAACGATCTCACCTGCCTCGTCTTCGAGCTCCTGGATCAAAGCCTGTTCGATTACATGGAGGAAAGACGCAATCGGGGTCTTCCCGTGACAGAGCTGCGACCCGTCGTGCACCAGCTGGCCACGGCCCTGACCCACCTGAGCTCCATCGGAATTGTGCACGCGGACGTCAAACCAGAAAACATTATGGTTGTGGACCGCCGGCAGCAGCCTCTGAAAGTCAAACTGATCGACTTTGGCCTGGCGTTTCCTGCATCTACTGCTAAGCCTGGTGTCTGTCTGCAGACCACCTGGTACAGAGCGCCAGAGGTCATGCTGCACATTCCTTTTAATGACGCCATTGATATGTGGTCTCTGGGCCTCGTAGCTGCAGAGCTGGCTACAGGGTACCCCCTCTACCCTGGGGAGATGAACTATGATGTGCTGAGCTTCATCATAGAGACTCAGGGCCAGCCAGCTGACTATGTGCTGGACCGTGGCGTGTGTACCGAGTACTATTTCCAGTACGAAAGCAATAGCGAGCAGCACTGGAGATTCAAAACGCCAGAGGAGTACGACCCGGGGTTATACGCTGAGGACACGAGATACACCAAGCTCACGTGTCTTGATGACCTCGAGCAGCTGATGAGCGGAGGACAGCAGAGCGATCAGCGTCTGTTGGTGGACCTGATCAAAAGGATGCTGCAGCTGGACGCTGATCAGCGCATCAAACCCCCGGAGGTTCTGCAGCATCCGTTCTTTGCTCCCAGTCTCCCTCAGAGCTCCCCTGCCGACATCTGCACAGAGATGATGGACACTGAAGAGGTGTCACCTGAAGTCAGTCAGCAGCCTCCCTGCTGTCTGATAACAGGACCTGAGATACTCCAGTGCAGGGTCGAGAGAACAACAGCCTACCTGGCTGTAGAAACAGAGGAGAACACAGAAGAGGTGGACGTCCGGCCTGAGAACGACGGCTGTTTGTGCCGCTTCTTCAGAGCGATTACAGACGCCTGTTACTTCAACTGCACCTACTTCTTCACAGCGGTTACACACGCCTGTGACTACTACTGCACCTGCTCAAATGGATGAGCAGCCAGCTACATCTGCAGTTTGATCAATTGATCTTCTGCATTTCTTTTGTAAATATATTCTTAGTTATTTTCTCCTAATTCTAATACATGTGTATCTTTCATTTTTGTCAGTCTAATTCCCAGGTTGTGACTGTTTGAGTATTTATATCATTGTAGTTGACATACATGCTGTTTGGTAGGAACATGGTGGAAACAGGTAAATCTGTTAGAGTGGTGATTCAGAAGAGAGTGAGAGAGGTTTTATGGGATCAAACATATTCTTATTTAATAAGCCTATATTAAAAAAATTATAATTTATGTAAAAGTGTTTTAAACTTCTTACACGTATAAATCATTGCGGGTCGGTGTCCCATGCGCGCTCCCGTGTGGCTACGCTGTTCAGACTCCCAACACAAACTACACGGAAGCACCAAAACTGCAAAGTTCTATCTAGTGAAGCCCGTCCTGCAAAACAGTGTTGGCCGCGGTCGGAGGACGCGGGTGAGACCGTAGCTTTGGTCTCCAGGGCCGGAGTCTCTGCTGTACTCTGCTCCTCTGCCTGCCTGCCTTGACTCACACACCGCGCTCGTTCTCACTCGCTCTTTCGCTCCACTCTCACGTTCATGCACGCACACTCCACACTGCAGAAGAGTTAGTTTAGTTCTGAGAATATCTAGTGAATGTACAGTGGACGTTTATGCAGAAATAAATGCTGCAGCTCCTCCAGACCAACAGAGGTTTCCCGTGTCTTGTGAAGTGACGGGGCTCCGCAGCAACTAACATTATCGTCTCCGACCAAAACTCCGCTGTCTCCCCTGTTCCCTCCGGCCGCGGTCTGGAGGCTGAGGCAGGAAAAGCCAACACTAGGATCAGCATGGGTTCATGGAGAGACCTTCGTCTGGTCAGCTAACATTACTGCCAAGCAGCTGAAATATAGTGATAGAGTGATATTGTGGTTTTAGCTGACGTGTGTCACCTCACTGTTTTGAGCGATGCTCGTTCATGTCTATGTATAGCGAGCACAAGCGCGAGCAACAGGACGCTGACTTTCGTTGACTTAACGGCCACAGGTGTCGCTGTTAACAAGCAATTTCTGATTCTTACATAGAGTCCCTTTAAGTCAGAGATCAGTTTATCATTTGAAGTAACAAGATTTGAACTTGTGATTACAAGTTCTGAAATGATTTGAAGCTGAAAAAAAACGTATCTAATTACACTGAGTTAATAAAGGAAGAGTTGATTTAATATAATTGATTATAACTAGGGCTGTCAAAGTTAACGCAATAACGCATTAAATACATTTGTGGCATTATTTGCATTAAAAGTGAAACTGCTATCATATGAAACTAGGACTTATTATTGTCTTTTAAAAATGCCCATTGTGTTGCTTGCTAATGCTTATTGATAGACTATATTGCCACAAGCATGTGTGTTTCGGTCTGTAATTTTGGTCTGGAGCTGTTTAGCATGAATCGGGCGAGACCCCTTAGTTCCAATTGAGGGCTACATCTTGTAATGATTTATTTTAGTTTAGAGAAGGCCTTTTCCTGTTTCAACATGACAATGCCCCCATGCACAGCCACAAGCCAGGCCCATATAAAATGGTTTTCCCAGTTTGGTGTGGAGGAATTGGAACACCAACTCACTAATGCTCTTGTGGCTAAATGGGAGCAAAGACTGTTATAACAGCATATTAATGCTCATGGGTTTTGGAAAAAAATAACAGGTTCAACGATCACATAAAGGTATATCAGATTACCACATACTTTGCTCAGGTGTCCATATACTTTTGGTCATGTGGTGTATATACAGCCTCATGAAAGCAGAAACAAGGGTTTGTTTGATGGGTAGTTAACATACTGTAACATGCAGTAGCCCCTAGGGGTGTAAGGATACATCAATCTGGATCGATATATCGATTCAATCATTAACGATCCAATATCATCTTTGTTTGTCTTTGTTGCTTTTAAGTTTTGCTTTCACTTTTACAACCACATCTATGAGGCTTATAACGACTGACAACGCACATTTAAAGCTGCAGAAAGGCCGAATGTTTTTGGCATCATTGGGCAAAAATTCCATAATAACCTTTCAGCATATTGTAATTCAAGTGTTCTGAGAGAAAACTGGACTTCTGCACCTCCTCATGGCTCTGTTTTCAGTCTTTAGAAAATCTAGACTTTGGCAAATCACAGGTCATTTCAGAGAGAGAGAGAGCGTTCCTATTGGCTGTGCTCCGGCTGGTGGGCGGTGCTTGGTATTTCCTCAACTGATCTCAACAATGCTGCTGGGTCACAAACTTTCTCATCAAAAGTACACTACAAGATGTTTCTGAAAACATTTGAGGAGAGAAATAGTCATTACAGTGAAGGAATATTGATTCATATTGGATCAGCGCTGCCTAGTTTGACCGTTTGATCACGAGGAGTGGTTGACAGCTGCTCAGAGACTGCAAAGGCTCCAGCTCGGCTCTGACTGGTTGTTTTCCTCCGGTCGGTGAAATCTTTCAGATGTCGTTAGGAGCACCGGAGGACACAGAGGCACATCATTTTTTTTTTGAAAAATAACATTTTTAAAATGCTGCTTTAATGAAGTGATAACAGTCGAATCAGGTGCTTGTTGCCGCCACGGCTGAACAAAACAAAAGTACGCAACCTGCAGGCACTCACATTTCATTACCAAAGAATCTGCAGAAACAAAGAACTCATTGACAAATAACCACTGGTAAACCCAATGCAGAACAGGCTGCGTATGACCAAACATGTTGACAAATCAAGTAAGAATGAGTCAACATCACTGGTGTCCCACTGGGACCTTGCCACTGTCTCAGCCTCCTTCTGGTCCCTGAAGACGGCAGTAAGACTCTCAATCATCCAGTGCCAGGCAAGGGCCACATCAAATCTATGGCATCAGCTCCTCAACATCTCCACAACCTATTAACCCAGTTAGTCTCAGCCCCTACCATTCCTCCTGGTAAAGTAGTCCGCGGCCCACATGTGCCTGGGATGACAGAATGGTTTACCCACGTGTGGAAAGCGAACCAGACAGAAAATGGCCTTGGTAAGCATTCTCAAAGCTTACACCATCCTGAATTGGACAATTATGAATGAGACAGAAGCCGTGGAACAAGGCCAGAGTGTTTAGGCACAAGTGTGTACCTGTTCATGATGTGTGTTGGTTTAAAATTGTATGCATTTCATCATGCGTGTTGTGGGTCTCCTGGCATATTTTTTCTGCTGATTCGGTGGCATTTCACACTCACTCATTCACAGTAACTGGGGCACGGGGCTTGGCGAACAGAACTGGGACACCTGGAGCGGTGGTGTGCAATCAACAAGGCACTGTGTGTTTATGTCCCGATGCTTCGAGGACATTCTCAGTCTAATCCACTGACTGAATGCAACAACTAGCTTATGTATTCAAATCCGAACATTCAAATTTTAGTCGAAGTACGCATGCTTTAGCGTCAAAATGCTATTTTCCCAAGCCCTTCTAAAAACATTATCCCACCTGACCTAACATAGGTTTCTGCATGATGACGCTGCTACATAAATGGTATATATCATAGTATATACATCCTTAAAGTCAGTGTATTACCTATAGTAACTTAGATGACGGTCTGCATGCTCCCAGTTTGGAGAAGCAGACAGGAGTACCGGCACGGAAGCAAAGCAATGTACTGCTGTGGACGCCATGAATACAAAAGTCGCACAAGAACACAGACAAACTAACCGATCGATGCAGTGGTAGACCAGCAACTCCCATGTTCTGCGAGGTAAAATTACTGTTTTTGTGAATGAAGTCTGGTGGCTTTGAAGACAGCGATATAACGGCTTCAGTTCCCCGTCTGAAAGGGCTGTCTGACAGCGAGGTAAAGCGGTGAAAATATTGTAATTATAGCGTACACTAAAGCTGATATTGATATTTTTTTAGTCGGGTAATTTTTTTAGGTGGCTATAATATGTTTTTCTGCTGCTCCAATCCACAGCCCACCAGACTACATTCACAAAAACAGTGATCGCAGAACGCGGGAGTATAGATATAACCCCACTTCAAAAAAATCCTAACTAACCCTTTCAGTTATTTCCAAACTTAGGTAACGTTGACTCAGCTAGTGCTAGCGCTCGCATTATTCATGACCTTTTTGGTTAGCTTACTTTGGTAGCCTACGTCACTGCTTTTTGCTAACGGCTGAGTGGGCGTTTCCATTTGAAAAACCCCTGGAAAAAAACGCAGTTGGACCCGCCCTTTAAATGTCATGTAAATGAGAAATTCTGTTTCCTATTTGTCGGGTTTTAGGATTAAAAGTTATTTTGTTAATACATCTAAATTTTTGCTCAAGAAATCTGATTTCTTGGCCATGTTTAGTCCAACCAAAACTAAATCAGTCAAAATAATTCTTCATAGTTGATCAGTACGCTTATTGTCCTCGGCTAAAATTCAAATTTACGATCAAGCATGAAGCTGCATATTCTCCCACTACAGAGTCTCTACTCTCACTGTGCTGTCAGTCCAAAATATCACATGTCATTCAATAGGCATCCATAATCCATTTAAAATATGGCCAACCTTGTTTCAAATATACCGTATGATTGAGGCTAGAGGAGAAATCTAATTACTGACTTGTGCAGATAAATGCAGTTTTACGGTAACCAGGTTACTGCAGTGCATGTGAACATGTTCTCTGCTTTCCTGCCATAACCTGATATAAACCAATAGCCTTGTTTCCTGTTTGCATATAAACAGTTATCCCAGCACAGTACAACGGCTTGCTGCTCCTGTACTAAAAGTGAAACTCTCCCTTACAGAATTTGCCACATTATTTGGCAGAGTTATGTGTACATTAAGGCATTACTGTCTCACTGCTGGGAAAGGACATAACTTTTGTGTTTGAGCTTGAGTTTAAGCGTACTTATTACACTTATTACAAAGTTTTTGCACTTCAGAGAGTCTTATAGACAGCTCCTCATACTGATGAAGACCAGGGTCCGTTCCAGAGAGCAGGTTTAACAAACTCTGAGCCTAAGCCTGAACTCTGAGTTGACTAATCCTGAGGTGGGAAACTCAGAGTTTTCGGTTCCAGAACAGCTGACCATAGTCAGATCAATCAACTCTGAGTAGGTTGAACCTGAGCATAAAAAGCCATCATCAATGGAGCTCTGATACTAGGATGCACCATGGCAACAGGTAAATAAAAGGCAGGGCCTCCATTTTAATCCAGTGGACATAGAGATATTAATGCATGTATATGCAGACTGTGCACATTTTTCTTCTTCTTCTTCTTCAAAAAAAGAACCTGAGTCAGAGCAGGGAAAAGTGTCAATAAAGCCTCTTTTGGACCACAGTAACTTTCCGCTGGAACTGGGAAACTTTTGAGGAACTCGTTGCGTTTCGACTGCAGGGACCAGGGTCTAAATTAAGTTCCGGGGACATTTTACCCCCCAAAAAAGGCCCTGGTCAGGGGTAGTGCTTTCTGAAAGTACAGGAACTTTCAGGGTGGGATGATTTACTGTGGAGACAGACGCTCTTAGTTTGATTTTCTTCCTCTGCATTCATTCATTAAATCCAAAGTGCAGCAGTAAATGTCATCGCAGTCAGACAAAACCTAAAGTTAGTTTTTTAGATGAAACAGGCGGACACACTGAACTGCAGGCTGCAGAGTGTTTACTGCTGCGACCACCAACAGCCCTCGTCATGTGGATTTTTCATACGACAGCAAACTAATTTGCCTAACCTTTGCAGGTCTTTAGACCGCGGTGGAAACGCAGACAACAGTGGGCTGAAAGAACCTTATAGTTCCTTGAAAAGTAGTCCCGGGAGTAAAATTACCAGGAACTTCTTGGGGGAAACCCGGCTTATCACAATAAAGTTAGAGTGTTGTCCCAGTAATTCATTGTAATACATAAATAAATGCATTTGTTCAGCTTTAATCTCACAGGGACAAAACACAGGGCCCAGGAACTGAAAATGAAAATATATAGGAGAAGATTTCAAAAATATATTGATCACAGACATAGAGACATGATTGTAAGTTCACAATCTGATCCAGTAATAATGTGTTTGGCGATTTAAAGGTAAAAATACAGTAAATTTTAGACATCTATATGGATTTGGTGCTGGGTTATTTTGGAACAAACTAATATCCAACCATGACTTTGATTCTGACATAAAGTACACCTTCGATACACGCTTTGATACGGACTGAATGAATGGAGAAATAAAAAAGCGTGTCTTGCTCTGTAAGAGAGAGGATACAGAGAGAAACTCGGGGTTTGTTAAAGAGAACCTGCCAGCGAGCAGCTTAAGTTCACAGAGTTTTAAGATTTGAGGACCAAAACATCGTAAACAAAGTGAGTACATGTGGTCCTTTCCCTGCGATAGATGTCAAAGCGCTGGTTCTAAATCTGTTGATAAGGAACCTCAAGGGTCTGTGACGGAACTATTCAACTACAGTTCACTGTTAGATTACTACATAATGTATACAGGTGACAATTCTAATCACAAGTTTCATTCTCACTGTCTTTATCTTCTCTATATGCGGTGCTAGCACACAGTAGTCATGCAAGAACAAATCAATCTCTTACATCTGTTGCACCTCCATGTCGTCTCCACGGTAACAGGATCGGAGGATGGTCTGTTGTTCAGCATCCCACAGGTGCTCCTTGAGGAAGTTGCCAGCCCGCACCGCCCTCTCCAGCAAGGCCTCGTCTCCTAGCACGGCTCCTACACCGGCGTAGGCCGACAGCATCAGACCTGAAGAGGGAGAAGTAGTAGTCATGATGATGGTGGGATGATTAGTTATAAAATGACTTTTACTCAGCTTAAAACATCATGTCCTCTATCCGCTGAGGTACCATCACGGTCCCAGCTTAGTTACTTTCCCCACTCTTTGAACTTTCCTTGTTCTGTCTCATTCCTTCGTTCTTCTCTATATCCATTCCTCCCTCTTTCCCTCCACTCCTCTTTCATGTAGCGTATCAAAGCCTGGCGAGTGCACAGCCCGGTCTTCAAAGTGTTGCAGCGGAGGACAGGTGATTAATGGAGGGGTTTCTTCATTAGAGAGGAGAAGGAGAGCCTCGCGTCTAATTGGAAAGTTCTCGGGATCGCAGAGCCTCATTACCTCACTAACACACTCTGTCTTGAGACGTCAGCCCTGGGAGAAGAAATTTGTGGGTGCATGTGTGCGTTTGTGTGTGTGGTGTGCTTTGTGTTCTTGTAATTAATGACATCTGAGACAATGGGGCTGGACAAACAACGGTGAGGAGTGTCCAAATTGGCATCACACTAATAGAAAGTGACAACTAGCGCCTCTGTAATAATCTACACACATCTTCATACTGCTGAAAAACATAACTGTGTTTACATCATAAGTGTGTATAAATCTGTCAACTGTCAAAGGACAAAATGTCTTGTTTGACTACTCTGTGGAAAAAAAAAGCACAAGGTACGAGCACCTGAACTGGACCACTATCAATGAACCGATGTGTTGTGGTCTGGTTGTGTGGGATTAAAAAAAAAAGTCTAACAATTATCTGTCATCTAAAAGGATAAGCAACATTAGCAGGCTATTAATATTGAGGCGGGTTAACCGAGGCTTTCACATTGAGATCTGAGGCACATACAATACGTGAATATTCGCTGTCAGTGTGGTAAACGGCTAAATGATGCTGGTGACGATGACTAGCATGGCTAGCTAACGTTAGCTTGAGTGGGAGGCTGCTGCAGTAACACAGTCATACATTAATGTCGTCTCCAACTAAATCTCAGCCTGTAGATCAAACAGTTGGCTGTTAACACGTTGGTTATTTACAGACAACACTTAGATATGTAGAGATGTCTGGATTAGCAGTATCCGGCCACTGTGTTGGACGGAGGAAGACTGAAGGGACATGACAGTGATCAACCTTCATTTATTAAAGTATCGTGTCCGCTCAGGTCCTGGTAAGGTCGCAAAATAATTATTAAACATGTGTATAAAACAAACGCTTGTTTACATTTATGATGACACTGACTGGCACGCTCCATATTGTGCAGTGCAGTTACTGTTGCTTGGATTAGATAAGGGCACACCTGAGGTGGGGATTGCAACCACCAGGCTGCTTGTAATCCTGTAGAAACTTGAAACAGTTTGGACTTCATTTATGTCTCATACAGCCATCCTCACCTTAGTATAAAACATCAAAGTACAAGAGACGCAACCGTAAAACAAAAGCGACTCTTATCTGACCTCATTTAAAAACGACAGACCTGATTAGGCCGCAGGTATTGTATATATTTTATCTATTTATCCTACTAAATATGTAGATTACCATGCCCATGCACAATCTAAGTTAAGTAACGTTGTTTGGTTGGTTAGTCTGTTAATTGTATAGCATTACACCGACGCTGACCTTTTCTATATGTGTCAAATGTAAAATGTATTTTAACAATTCTTCACATCAGTCTTTCGTTGTTTACACATGCAAAATTACACACAAATAGCATTAACTCTCTGAATATAAACTATTAAAAAATGGAAACAACTGGATCAATTTTTACAACCACAAGTGGAACCACAAGCAACTACTTTTGAGTATTACCGTCAGGCCCTGTTTATCCCCATGGCTAAGTATCCAGAGTGCCTGTAAAACTTCATCAACAATCAACTGTACTGACCAGTAAAGCCAACCCTGAAGTTATCAAAATAGCCGTGTTATTGTAGTATGAATGGATTACTGAACGGGCCTACCAGGCAAAGGCCCAGGGGCCCCAGGTGTCAGGGCCCCGCCAGCCTTCATCTACTATAGGTATGTCATGTAGGGCTTTTCCATTGGCGCTTTTGGCTGCGCCGAGTCAAACCATGCCACGCTGATTTGCTTTTCTATTACCAGTTCTAGCGCATCGAGTTGTGCCGAGTCGTGCCCGAGATGGACCATCACCGAGGTCGGGCCAAAGGGCGCTTGACCTGCCTCCATGCGGGTTGCAGTGTCTCGCCGACCACGACCAACCCGTGACGACCTCCCTTCTCCCCCTCAAACACACGTGTTGTGAGCGAGACTCAACTCTGCAGGAGACCGGAGATGTTTTTAAAAGTCTCTGTGTGTTCAGCTCTCAGCACTTTTGTAGCTTCTAACTGAATATCTGTGGTTTGAAGATTAGTTTCTCTCCTGATTCCCTGTTTGTACAACTAAAAAGAGATGCAAAACTATTAAACAAACAAACAGTGACACAAAGCAACTACAAAGAGACACAAAATGACCTCAAAGACACATAAAACCACAAAGGGATGTGTATCGACTACAAAGAGACACAAAACAACTACAAAAGGAGGTTTAACAAGTCTGGGTGTGAACTATATATATACACACATGTGTAAATTCATCTGGACTTTACCATTCCAGGAGGCCAACATCTTGGTGTCCAGATGTGGGCGTGGCCGACTCTCCCTCACTTTGGCCATTTTGGCCCTGGCGGAGGCCAGGAGCTCGTTGACTTTCTCGACACTGATGCCAAAGCGAGCAGCCGTTAGCTCCACTGAATAACGCACGATCAGCACATTCTGGCCCTGCAGCTCCCCGTGGGGGTCCTGGCAGCAAACAGCACAGGGGGATAAGTGGGTGTGCGCAGAAATGAACTCGTACTGACTGCAACAGCTGTCATGTTAATGCCTTAATGGACCAGCTTAACATGCTGTCTGAATAAAAGATAATAAGTGATTAAGCATTGTGCTTTACTTATTATATTTAATTGACATCATATAAACACTATATCAGAGTCTAGTTTCACTGAATTTTCTGAATGTAAGTTCAGTCATTACATCTGTAACTGTAATCCAAGCAAGGGTTGCTATAGCTACATGTGACATAATAAAAATAAAACTGACCTGTTCTAGATCAACATTGCCTTGCTCCTTGACCCCATAGTGGTGCATGAAGACGTCTGCCTGTGTGGCGGCTCCGGTGGCTCCGTCAACCACATCTGGCAACAGCTCCCGAACCTCTGAGGCCGTCCAGACGCAGAAAGCCCCCTCGCGCTTTTCTGGTCCCCCTGATGCCGGGACGGAGTCTGCATCCTCGGCACTGTAGAAGCCTCCAGACTGTTTCAGAGAGAGCAGACAGGGGTGGAGGAGGTGGAATGAGAGGGAAAGCTGCTGTTTAATGGCAAGGTGGACTCGAGAAAAATATAGGACTCGTGAGTTATGTAAGGTATATACAGCGGATTTCACAGCAGACATTCTGTGCAGTCACATGGTTCATATAAGATGAAGGCTAATTATTTGAGAACATGGCTGTGAAACTACAAAGAGTGAATTAACACCAGTGTGAAAAGCAGGGTTTTACTGCCCTCTTTGGTAGAAAGTTTCAAGTCTGTTTCACCACACCCAGCGTTACTGTTGGTGTGGTTAGTGTACATCTAATCACACCCCAACGGTGATGCCACGGTGTACGGACACACCGGAGTACACTTCTACATCACAGCAGGAAGGTGAAAAATAAGATTGAGCCACTGGAGGTCAGCGAAAACAAGATTTTCAGGGGTGATAAGTTAAAATGAAATACATGAAAAAGAAAACAACCACAGGTCAATTAGACTAGTCTTCAAATCACTACTGGACTGAATAGCTCACAAGAAATTATCAAAATCTTAAGTTAAGATCTGAAATAAGAAATCTGACACTAATCAATTAATCAATTAACACCTTTGAAAGGTCTGAGAACTACACGCACTCATTGAAGCCCTCTCTCAGGGCATACATGATCGTCACAGGAATCAATGAATCAATAAATCAATACCTTTAAAGAACCGGATTGTACAATGTGTCATATAAGCCCTCTCTTAGGGTCGGCTGTCCTGTGAGCAGTATTTTTTACAATCATGATGAGGACTGGACGAGAAAATCCCAGCCACTGTAGCACAAAAGAAACATACAGTCTAGAGTAAATTACCTTTGCGACGTTAATTCATTAGCGTATAATTACATAATAAATCTTGGGGAGTATAATGATTACAACGAGTGTGGTTTTAATTGTGTGCCCTGTTCGCTGGTGTCGACTCATTAATCAAAAGGAAATAAAGGTTTTGACCCTCAGAGGAGAGCAAGGGGTTTAAAAGGCTATTTGTCAGCGGGGTCCTACCCCTTGCCCCTCGAGGGTGTACGAACACACACACACACACACACACACACACGTGCGCATACACACACACACACACACTATCTCCTGGTAGAATTTACAGTTAATTTTCATGCTTCGTCAGCAGCAGATACAGATGCAAGCCACAGTTTATATTGCTCTAGTTTTAATGATTTGCCTTTGCCAACATGCAAAACACTACATTAACACTAACTTTAACTTGTATCCTAACCTTATCCTAACTTCCATTTTATAAGTTTTTGATGCTAAAAAAAAAACCTTGTTTTACAATAATTGCAATTACATTGGTGCCCCAGTGAGGACATCTGATCTCCATAAAACCAATAACACAAAAACGGGGTTGCTTTTTTACAATTTTCTTTTACAATCGCTAACATCCTTTTGTCCAATCTGTAGTCCCTAGGGCTGTCAAAGTTAACAACGCGTCAGCGCTAATTCATTTAAACGCCACTAATTTCTTTAACGCATTAACGAAACTTGTGATTTTTAGGTTGTGACGGGCTCAGTTTTAAAGCTAGAGTGAAGATACTATCATATGAAACTAGAGAAAACCTGAGGAATCTATGTCATACTAGCTTGTCGCAAAGGAGGCTACATAACGCTCCAAACTTACGCTAAATTTTGGCGAGGAAAAACTGGTATTGCCATTTTCAAAGGGGTCCCCTTGACCTCTGACCTCAAGATATGTGAATGTAAATGGGTTCTATGGGTACCCACTAGTCTCCCCTTTACAGACATGCCCACTTTATGATAATCACAGCAGTTTGGGGCAAGTCATAGTCAAGTCAACACACTGACACACTGACAGCTGTTGTTGCCTGTTGGGCTGCAGTTTGCAATGTTATGATTTGAGCATATTTTTTATGCTAAATGCAGTACCTGTGAGGGTTTCTGGACAATATTTGTCATTGTTTTGTGTTGTTAATTAATTTCCAATAATAAATATATACATACATTTGTATCCACCTTATTCCTAGCCCCCATGATGCCTTGCGTGAATTATGTCCGTAACTTCCGGCGCGTCGTGTCACTGAATCGTTTTCCATGGTAACGCTACGCTAGTAGTCTCTCCTAGATCGATTGTATTAAAAAATCTAGTAAAACATGTGTGAACACCACCTATTACAGCTCAAACGGGATAATGTGATCATAGCTTTGCCTTCTACTACGGAGGGATGGGAGGACGACCTGAAGAAGTGGCCTCAGATAACCTACACTAGCATATTTAGCTACGTTATTGACTCCGTTGACGGTGAAGCGATGAACATCTGAAAAGCTCTGAGGTATATCAGTACTTCAACTGTCACAAGATTTGTTTTGTTCTACTCAGATAACCATACTTAAACTATTTGTAGTCTAATGGTGCCCTGCACTTCGTGCCATAAACTGCCTTACATTTTAAACTGTACAGAAAATAGTAAAAGTAACTGGCTGTCATTAAACCAACGCTACAACGCTGTGACCTCCCTACACATGAAATCATAGCTGATGTTCTCCTGACACTGCTGTCAGTCCTTTTAAGGACCCGACGTCTCTTCTCCGCTGCTCTTTCGTAGCCCAACTAAGGTACACTATATATTCTGTACACTAACGATGTTCCGTCCAGATGAGATTTTTCCACCGATCACTGAATAAATACTTCCAGATCGTGCATAACATTTATATGCGTGTCATTCTCAGTTCCCCCTCTTTCATTCCCCACCAAGCCAGAAACCTCCACCATTAGTTCCTGTGAGATTTGAGTGAGTTTGTGAGGTGCGCACCGTGCGCCCAGAGGGGAAGCTCCAGACCTGACTGCAGCTTGAGAGGGGAGATGACTAGAGCAGCGAAAATGTACATTTCAACCTAATTTATGCTTCTCACAGTACTGTAGTCTGTATGAAATGATTATTATGCTATCACGCGTTTTTCAATATATTACCCTTTGTTGAATAAATACATTAAAACGGGCATTTTTAACATCAATGGTGCGCACTCACTACTTGGCACTGCAGCACCAACTCTGTCACGTAATCCTGCGCCCCCTAGATCTACGTGATGTTAACGCAAGAGGTGTTCGGTAAAATATTTTATAAAATAGATGTTACCAATTACTTTGAGATTTTAAATCGCCAATGTCAGAAATGTCTTAGCATGGTTAGGACTTTTGAATGATTGATTTAAGACATTTTAATACCAATTAAGACCTTATTTTTAGATTCAATGCCTTTTTAAAGGTGCAGTGTATAGGATTTGGCGGTATTTGGTGGTGAGGTTGCAGATTGCAACCAACTGAAACCTCTCCTATGTGCCAAGCATGTAGGGGAACTACGGTGGCCGAAAATTTGAATGCCCCTATGCAGAGCCAGTGTTTGGTTTGTCCTTTCTGGTGCTCAATTTTTGAAATTTTGGGCACCCTGGACTTCTAACCCCCAAAAGGCACAACTACACCACGCTGTCAACCATCAAACCAAATTTGAAGTTCCTAAGTTAAATAGTTTCCGAGTTCTGCTCGGGAGACTTAAGTGTGACACGCGAACAGACGGAAGGACGGACGGAAGGACAGACACGAGGAGCGCTATATACCCATGACTACGTTGTCGCAGGGGTATAATTATTAATATTATATTCCATTTCTGCCAATAGATCCCCCTAAATGCTATACACTATTCCTTTAAAACTTTTTAAGGATCCGTGGGAAGCCTGAAAAACATGCACACATATACACAAACAGAAGGCTGTAGCTGACTCACCTGGTCACTCAGGTCTCTGGAGACATAGAGCAGTATGTCCTTCGCCACATCTGCAAAGAGCTTCTCCCCTGATACCTGGAAAAAGCAAAAAATACATAGCACACACCTGCTTAGAGTCATGAAAAGATAACACCAAGTCATTTATATGTGTATTAACTGCAGAATCCAATGCAAATGAGGTAGCCTCATTAAACACAAGCACGTATGTGTGCACAGTATGTGTGTCTGTATTTGAGTTTGTCTACATGTTTGTGTCCCAATTAATGTTTTGTTTCTGTCTCTGTCCACTCTGAAAAAGAGGCCAGGCCAGCATGCACTCATGAGAAAACTTAAAAACTATGGCATTCAGATCTCAGCTCTTATTCCTGCATCCTAATTCAAAACTGTCCAGTGCAGTGGAAATGTGTTTGAATTAGGGCTGTCGATCGACTCAAATATTTAAACACGATTAATGGCATGACTGTCCATAGTTAATCACGATTAATCACACATTTTGTATCTGTTGAAAATGTACCTCAAAAAGAGATTTGTCAAGTATTTAATACTCTTATCAACATGGGAGTGGACAAATATGCTTGCCTCATCCAAATGTATGTATATACTTATAAATGGAAATTAATTAATAACACAAAACAATGACAGATATTGTCCAGAAACCCTCACAGGTACTGCATTTAGCATAAAACAATATGCTCAAATCATAACATGGCAAACTGCAGCCCAACAGGCAACAACAGCTGTCAGTGTGTCAGTGTGCTGACTTGACTATGACTTGCCCCAAACTGCATGTGATTATCATAAAGTGGGCATGTCTGTAAAGGGGAGACTTGTGGGTACCCATAGAACCCATTTACATTCACATATCTTGAGGTCAGAGGTCAAGGGACCCCTTTGAAAATGGCTATGCCAGTTTTTCCTCGCCAAAATTTAGTGCGAGTTTGGAGCATTATTTAGCCTCCTTTGCAACAAGCTAGTATGACATGGTTGGTACCAATGGATTCCTTAGGTTTTTTTTTTTTTCATATGATGCCAGTATCTTCACTCTAGCTTTAAAACTGAGCCTGCTACAACTTAAAAGTCAAAAGTTGCGTTAATATGTTAAAGAAATGAGTGGCGTTAAAACATTGACAGCCTTCATTTGTAAATGAAAATTGGTATAAACTGACAACAATAAGCCTTACAAATGAGTGTATTAGCACCTTCACTGTTATTATTTACTCTGAAGCAAAATAAATGTTTACCAAGTCTCACAGTGATGATTTTCGTTACAGGGAAATAAATGACTTGGATAAGAGAGAGACAGAATTATGGAGAGATATTTACCCTGTCATGTACACAAGGAAGGACACACACAGAGACACAGATACAGAGACACTCTCACACACACACACACACACACACACACACCTGAGAGGCAGTTATGTAGGCTACAGCCAGCTGAGCCTGGTCGTACAACATCTTTTCAAAGTGGGGAACATGCCAGGAGGAATCTGTAGAGTAGCGATGAAAACCCTGCGGAAAAAAACATAAAGAGAGATACAGTATAGACTTTCTGACACTAATATTCAGTTTAAAATAACTATATCTCTGGCAACATAAGCTTCTGTCCTGACATGCAACTTGCAAAGCATATCTGACCTGAACTGAAAAAATAGAACACAAAACATGTTTACATTCATAGAAAGAGACATATTGCACATCTATGTGTTTGTGAGTGCTCATAAACAACCCAGGGCTGCAAATAACAATTATTTTCATTATAGCTTAATATGATGACAATTGACCGATCGTAAGTCCCCTCCCCCTTACTTACTGTTGCTTGGTTGGACAAGTTTGACAAAGAGAAACATGGAGACGCTGGTTAGCCGAGTGCCACAGTGTGTCTTATTATTAGATAGTTCATGGGCGTCAGGCAATATGGCTTCAAGAGTCCGACAGCAAGGACTACAGTATGTGATGAAAGGATATATTCATGATGATGAACTTTACTCAGGTAACTTCTCCCATTGGGATGCTAAACTTCATGTACGTCAAAATAAATAACACCAAAAGTTACTTTGGGGCGGCATGAAAACGATAATTAAACGAAGGAATGAAATCAGACGAAATCAGTGCCCGGCAGCAGCGGGCACCTCCTCTGGCCAGGAGCAGAGTTTCGCCTCGCTGCTCCGCTGGTCCCCGCTGGGAGCCAACACAGACACCACGCTGCTGGAGGCCCAGGCCGTATTGCTGGGCCCACTGGAGGGAAGAGAGGCACGGGAGAACCAGAACCAGGACGGCGCGGGGCGGACTGTCAGACCCTGCTGCTGCAGTAAAATGAGAGGTTTTCTAAATGGAGTCTGGTGCCTGTAAAAACTCCTGCATTTGTCCACAAGGACCACCAAAATCAACACAAAATGAAAGTTCCTCGTAGTAACTGTGACTATATACAATGTAATATGTCCCTGAAGAGTGTGACACCAATGTAATTTGACTTACATAGATAGTAGTGTTACCTTTGAACAGACGTAGCATATCTAAGTATAACCCAACAGGAAAGGGGAAAGTTGACCGAGCTTCTACTGGGTTCCAAGCTTGCTCAACTCTAATTGGAGCACAGATTGAAGGGGCGGGACATAGGAAGGGTCAATTGTCTTTATTACGTGATTAATAAAACTGTGGAGAATGCCCACTGTAACTTCCAAGAGCCCAAAATGACGTCTTCAGATTGCTTTTCAATTCAAAGATGTACCTGAGCCACGTGGTCGTGGATGCCTCCCTGCGCCATCATGCGGAGTGTGTGCAAGGCCATCTGAAGAGCCTCGACCCCTTCTGAGGTGGAGCGGTTCACAGACCAGTAAGACATGAGGAACATCAGATTCACTATGGAGGGAAGGAGAGAAAGATAAATAGAGAGAGAGAGAGAGTCAGATGAAGAGTATTCAACAGGCCCAGGAGCCTGAAACATGTCCACTGCGGTTCTTGCTGAGTCTACCTGGTGTTGGGAACTTTGGAGAGTCTCTAAAGCCGCCATACTCCTCCTCGTAGGAATGCGCCAACTGCTGGAAGCAGCGATTAGCGACATCTGGGGCCAGTGGAGGACTCGCTCCTGGGTTCGCAGCGACGGCCGTGCCTTTCTTTAGAGCTTCTAGGATCCTCACTCCGCTGGACTCCAAAGCAGGACGGTTATTCTGCCACTAAGGGGATCATAAGTCATACATGTCATATGTAGGGAGTTGTGAAGCCCCATCTTGTCAAATTTAAGAGGACCTATTATGTTTTTGTGCTTTTTCGCTTTCCTTTAGTGTGTTATATCGTTTTTTGTGTATGTAAAAGGTCTGCAAAGTCCTCATCAAAGGGAGTTACTCTCCCCCACAGAAACACTGCTCCTGAACTTCCTGAAACGCCTCGCTTGAAGTCCCACCTTTTCTTCTGTAACCTAGTGATGTCACCAAGGAACACATTTGCATATTTGCATAACACCTCGCGGTTAGTTTGGCACGCCCTCAAACAAAGTAAGTTAGAGCGGAGCTGGAATAGAGTCCGAAGAGTTTGGCTTGGTTGACCAATCACAACAGTGGGCCAGCTGACCAACCAGAGCAGACTGGGCTTTTTTTTCTGTCTGTGTGTGTGTGTGTTTGTGCGTGTGTTTGTGCGTGTGTGTGAAAAGAGGTGCTGCCAGTATAAGAAAAATAAAGCATTTTTTGAACATTAAAGCATGTAGACATGTTCTGTTCGAAACCCAAAATACAAGTATGCACCAGAAATAGAGCATAATAGGTCCTCTTTAATGATTAAATTGGCTTTTTTCTGTTCATTTTATGCCACCCAGCAAGGCTGTTGTGTCTCATTGAATTTATGCGATCATTGGCAAAGGAGTGTCTATTAATCTTCAAATAGATTGCTGAAACAATGATTCACCTCTCTCCCTGCTGCACATCCCGGCCCGGGAGGCACAGAGGAGACTTTGCTTCTCCTCCAGGGCTGAAGTTGACGCTCATTTTGTGTGGCTAACCCCCCTTTCACTTTACCCAGTAGTTAAGAAGAAAGACACAGGAACTTTACTTGGCTCTTGAGGAGCTGCAGTGTTTATTTAGAGACAAACTGAAACTTCCGCTGTACATTTACTAGCACTTTGACAACTTCACTGCTAATTTTTTCTCTGCTCAGACTGCCAACACCTGTCTGCTCTGAGCGCATCCACCATCACTCTCTCTCTCTCTCGCTACGAACACACTAGCTACTCTCATACTGAGCTATTCCTAAAAGGACCCATGCTGCTCTTATAAACACCACATT
Source organism: Adelosebastes latens (assembly GCA_916700685.1). Taxonomy (NCBI): domain Eukaryota; kingdom Metazoa; phylum Chordata; class Actinopteri; order Perciformes; family Sebastidae; genus Adelosebastes; species Adelosebastes latens. Next base: position 40,545 of record CAKAKR010068746.1, read on the forward strand.
TCCATCCAAACATTTTTATGTGAATTATCTAATTAGAAAAGCTGGATAGAAGCGACAAGTCCAGCATAACTTTCCCCAGAGCTGTCAAACACACTGTTGCACCCGTAGAGGAGACTATACGCTATAAATCAAAAGACTCTTCATCTGCACCTCTCTGTCATCATCTTGCATTCAGAAAGCAACAAATATGGTCTCATATGAGCTGAAACAGAACAACACGCCCAACAGCAGTAAGATCTAGACAGCCAAACTCTTTTTCTATGTTTATGTCCTGACATTAGGACCTTGTGCTCAGGTAGACACTTTTTTTCTTAACATTGGCTTTAAATCTCCTTGATTGTGCAATCCAACGATTATGCAAAAATGATTGCGGGTCAGGCGATTATGTAATAATTGCGACACGCCTACCCACAGATAGCAATTATATCTCATGTAATGTATTGTTTAAATGAACCACACAGGAGGTAAATAAAAACACAAAACATAATTACCTGCTCCATGATTCTGTTGAGAACTGTTTTGAGCCCAGGTCTTCTTCCATGGTCTATAGGAGGGAAGTAGGTGCCCCCAATGAAAGGTCGTAGCTCAGGGGTCAACCACACACTCATGGGCCAACCTCCACCTCCACTCGTTGCCTGTAGACATTAGCAACAAAAGGTCATGACAGAGTAGGGATGTCACGATACCAGAAATTTAGTAGTCGATACCAATACCAGTGAAATTCCACAATTCTTGATACCAATTTGATACCACGGTAAAAAACAAAAGTAAAACAATAACTCCCATGTACTTCGACATACACTCCGTTATTACTGCTTGCATATTGTTTTTTGTTAGGGAGTTAAACAGGTCATAATTCCCTCTCTATTATCTATTTTATATTGCTGTGAAAACATCAAGTTTCTCACTAAAAACTACAGATTACATTTGAACACAACATGATAATGTTAGAATTTACCTTTGCCCAATACTTACTGAATAAAGCCTGAACGCATCATAATGTAAATCAATGGCACCTCCCGTGTTGAAGTTGGCAGGTCGAGAGCTAGTTAACGTTAGCTGTTAGCAGCCGGTAAGCAGCACAGTCCTGCACAGAGCTAATAGCTAACACTAACTAGCTCTCGTCCTGCCCATTTCAACAAGGATTTGTTATTCGTAATGTAGCATTATCTGGGGGAAAAAATTGAGTGCGTCCCCTGGACGCGTCGACAGTGAGTTTACTGCGTCCCAAACACATTTTCTATCGTCGCCGTGACGACAGGACGTTAGTCTCGAGACCTGACGGTACCTGCGGTACTATAGAAAACGAGTACCGTCACGGTTTCAGAATTTTGGCCTCAAATTGGTAGTATCGGTTCTTGTGACATCTCTAAGAGAGAGTACTATCCAGCTGAGTAAAAAATATAACGTGTGAGAAAACCTAAATGTAACTACACACACCTGCACAAAGGTCATGTAGACCTTGTCCACATCAGGTCTCTCTTCTCGGTCTACTTTGATGCAGACAAAGTTGTCACTAAGGATTTTGCCGATTTCCTCATCTTCGAAAGACTCCCTCTCCATGACATGGCACCAATGGCACGTTGAGTAGCCCACTAATGGTCAGAGAGAAAGAGATTTACAGGAAACAGATGTGTAATTTCTAGTACAATCACATCATTTATCTTTTCTCACACTGAAACATAAATTCAGAGGGAAGTGGCCCCAAAATGGAATGCAGGTTAAAGCCAGGTGTGAAAGTGGCCTCTTGCCTGATAAAAAGATCGGTTTGTCTTCCTTCTTTGCTTTGTCAAAAGCATCTTGTCCCCACGGATACCTGAAACAAACATGACATTAGTTTATATATGACATTACATTAGCTTTAAAGAAACATGTGTCTATCTGTAGTTCAAAGGCACTCACCAGTCCACAGGGTTGTGTGCATGTTGCAGCAGGTAGGGCGACCTCTCCTCGGCTAACCTGTTGGTGTGTTTGTGAGGGGTGGATGACGTGCCTTCACCCCCTGACGCCATGCTCATGAAGACAGATGAGCTGGACAGACAAACATATTTACAGTTTTAGTCAATGTTTGCTGGCAAGAATGTAGAGAAATCTGCAAAAATCCGACATCTTATGAAAGGTTTATTTTGTGTGTACTCCAGATAGTAGGAGACAACAGCAGAATATTTTAAATTATTTATCTTGGTGCTTTTAAGGTCCATATGGTAGAAAGTGAGATTTCCATGTCTTTTTTATTAGGAGGCAAGTCTAGCTGCTATATAAATACTGTGAAAGTATCAAAACGCTCAATCGACGGAGAAATGCACACAGCCCGTATTCAGAAAATTGCTTTTAAATGAGCCATCAGGACTGACCGTGAGGTTGTGATGTCACAACTGTACAGTCACCGGTAGCAGTGACGCTAAACTGCGTGTAGTTGACACACAGTGAGTCCCCGGCTGCAGTAACGCTGTGAAGACGGCGACAATGCAGATGCGGAAAACGCTGACCAATCAAAGCAGACTGTGCTTTTTTGGGAGAAGGGCTTAAAGAGACAGACACTAAAATGGAGCGTTTCAGACAGAGGGTGAATACAGCTATATTCAGATGCACCGATGCACCGATACCAATACCAGTATCGGGTCCGATACTGTGCTCATGTACTCGTACTCGCAAAACGGCTTCGATACAACAGCACTGATACCACTTTACTTTCACTCCACCTCCCCGACGGTGTGGGCGAGACGGGACGGTATCTCACCTCAGCCGGCGCGCACCGGTCCTCACTTTCATTGCACCACGGGGTTTTGCTTGCGTGACTCGCGTGTGCATTAGACTCCTTGGTCCGTGTTTCAAGACGGGTCGGGTGGGTTGCCGACATCGCCGCAGACCCCTGGCGCCTTTTTTTGTGGGCAAAGCCCCGCCCTAGTGGCACGACACGGTTGGGGCGCACTGAGGACAGTCCGCCCCGGTTGACAGTCGCACTGGGCGCAGCGAGCCCTTTGTCCACGGTGCGACCAGGTCCGGACGGGTAGCGCTGTAAAGCTGCGGCCGCGAGCCGCCTTCACCCCGAGCCCTTCCAAGCCGACTTAGAGCCGGTTGCGACGCACCGCCTCATATGCGGGACTCCCCAGCCTGCCGTGTGTCGCTCACACCCTCCAGCTGGCTGTTAACGAGGGTCTTTGGGCACAGAGCAGTACTCGTAAACCCAAATGTAAGTACTTGTACTTGTATTCGGTCTGAAAAAAAGTGGTATCGGTGCAATCCCTAATTCAGACAGACATTATGACAAAAATAATGTGTTTTTTGAACATTAAAGCATGAAAACATGTTCTAGTAGAAACCCCAAATACAAGTATGAACCTGAAAATGAACTTATGTCTCCTTTAATACCTCTGCCTGAATGGAAAAAATATCATAGCCTTGTTTTTTGTGAATGACATTGAGAGCTATACACAAGAAGATGATTGCACTGCCCTTCCCTGTGGGCTTATACATTTTCCTTAATGGGACAATGAAAAGGAATGTTTTGGCCATCACTAACCAGTGTTACTAGTGTTACTAGTGCACCTGTGCTTTTCCTGCTTGTCCTGCTATGACAAGTCCAACTGTCATTTTGCAAATACAATGTTAACCAATTAAAAGTGTAGCTGTTAAGTGTTTTGACAGTAAGGAGCCTAGCTAACGGCTAACTTTACTACATTAGCTATTCTGCCATTGGTTGTTTGAACCAGCATGAAGTGTTATCACGCTGCCAGCTAGCAGACACTGAAGGAGCTTGCTCCATTCTACAGCTGCACTAGCTGTCAAGAGGCACTGTAGCCAAGGCCTATGGAAGGAGGTTGGGTCACGCGTCATATCTCCGGGGGTTTAGTGTATGCGCTGTAAAATCTGGCCTGCACTCGTCGAAATTCAGCCAATCGTAACGCAGGACCACAGCTTGAGTTACACTGCGGATGGGTTGTACCAAACACAACAACACCCGTGTCCCTGCCTCCTTCTATAGGCCTTGACTGTAGCTAGCTGTTAGCCAAATGGCAGTCATGTCGAATTCCATTTGAATATTCCCCAATTTAATGCAACTTTGCTTCCAGGCATGTGTTAATGCCCCGGGAAACACGACCGAACACAGTCTCCGATAAATAGACCGTGTTTTAAAATTCGGCATTAATAGCTATGACACATGGAAACGTATTAATTACATTTATTACATGTAAACCAAAGGCTAGCTTCGACTTTACCGTCTGCCTGCTTGCTTATCTTCATTCACACAGCGCGCTTGTTACTCGTTCAGCTCGCTCCACCTCTACACGTGCATGTGCGCACACTCCACACTGCAGAAGAGTTAGTTTAGCTCTGAGAATATCTAGTGAATGTACAGTGGATGTTTGTGCAGAAATAACTGCTGCAGCTCCTCCAGACCAACAGAGGTTTCCCGTGTCTTGTGAAGTGACGGGGCTCCGCAGCGAGTTACTTTATCGTCTCCCACCAAAACTCCGGTGTCTCCCCTGTTCCCTCCGGCCGCGGTTGGGAGGCTGAGGCAGGAAAAGCCAACACTAGGACCAGCAGTGATTCTTGGAGAGACCTTCGTCTGGTCAGCTAACATTTCTGCCAAGCAGGTGAAATATAGAGTGATATTGTGGTTTTAGCTGGCGTGTTTCGCCTCACTGTTTTGACGGATGCTCGCTCAGATTCAGTTAGCGCGTGCACACGGGAGAGCGCGAGCAACAGGACGCTGACTTTCGGCGATTTAATTAACGGCCACAGGTGTCGCTGTTACAACCAATTTCTGATTCTTACAAAAAGTCCCTTTAAAGTGACGGACACTAAAATGGAGCGTTTCAGACAGAGGGTGAATACAGTTATACTCGTATTTTTTGAACATTAAAGCATGAAAACATATAGTAGAAACCCCAAATACAAGTATGAACCTGAAAATGAGCTTATGTCTCCTTTAATATCTCTGATGAATGAAACAATCTCATAGCCTTGTTTTTTTGTGAATGACATTGATAGCTATACACAAGGAAATGATTGCACTGCCCTTCCCTGTGGGCTTATACATGTTTCCTTAATGGGACAATGAAATGGAATGTTTTGGCCATCACTAACCAGAGTTACTAGTGTTACTAGTGCACCTGTGCTTTTCCTGCTTGTCCTGCTATGACAAGTCCAACTGTCATTTTGCAAAGGCAATGTTAACCAATTAAAAGTATAGCTGTTAAGTGTTTTGACAGTAAGGAGCCTAGCTAACGGCTAACTTTACTACATTAGCTATTCTGCCATTGGTTGTTTTAACCAGCATGAAGTGTTATCATGCTGCCAGCTAGCTGATACTGAAGGAGCTGGCTCCATTCTACAGCTGCACTAGCTGTCAAGAAGCACTGTAGCCAAGGCCTATGGAAAGGAGGTTGAGTCACGCGTCATATCAACGGGGATATGGCGCATGCGCAGTAAAATCTGGCCTGCACGCGTCGAAATTGAGCCAATCGTAACACAGGACCGCAGCTTGAGTTACACTGCGCATGCGTTATACACCGCACAACAAGACCCGTGTCCCTGCCTTCTTCTATAGGCCTTGACTGTAGCTAGCTGTTACCAAACGGAAAGTCATGGCGAATTCCATTTGAATATTCTCCAATTTAATGAAACTTTGCTTCCAGGCGTGTGCTCATGCTCCGGAAAACACGACTGAACACAGTCTCCGATAAATTTCACCATGTTTTAAAATTCGGCATTAATAGCTATGACACATGGACACGTATTAATAACATTTATTACATGTAAACCAAAGGCTAGCTTAGACTTTACCGTTAGCAGAGTGCGCTCGCTCGTGGTATTATTAACGTCACCATGAAAACCACATAAGAAAAGCTGATAAATTATTATAAATAAATGCTGCTTGGTGGCTTATGTAGTTAACCCCGAATTAAAATACGAAGCATTGGACGCTCGTTACATGTCTTTTCTCACAGCTGCATGTCTCCCAGCAGTAATTAATGTTAGGGGAATATTAAATTGCATGATTTTCTATCGGAGTTTGGCGTAATTCGTTCAAAGCACGTCCAACAGCAACTACCAGCAACCATATTAGCCTCGGTGGGTTTACCTGAGGTGGTAGACCGGCTGAGGGTGGTGGTGGAGCGGGGACCTGTCGCTTGGTGGGTGGGGAGTTATTAGTCTGAAACACCTGATGTGACACCCGGAGCTCTGCGGTGGACTGTCCGCTCCCAAACAAGCTGCAGTTAAAAGGCGTGTAGACTCAACGCGGCTATTTGTGGACGTCGACCGACGCCATGCTAGTCTTAGCATCCTATTAATGTGTTGTCTAGAGTTACTAGCTAGCTTTGGCTACGTAGTTGACACACACCAACCAAAAGTTCCAGGCATGAGGTGAACAGTTTATTGCAGTACCACGAGTGGCCAGCAGGTTAGTTACACTCAAAACAATCACAGGTTGTGTTGTTTTTTTTTAATAATATAATACATCAATGTTTTATGAAGCAAGAATGTGTTGTAAAGGGAAACAAGTGGAAAGAAAATTGTTTAAAAAAAATATATAAATTCATTCAATTCAAACAACTTTATTAATCCCTTTAGAGGCATTATTGGTTTGGAGCAGCTTGTACATAAAAAAAAATAGATAAAACATAGTGACACACAACAACAACAACAACAACAATAAGCTAAAAAAAAAATATAAAACAGGACACAAAACGATTACTGATGTAAATTAGACTAACTAATAAATAAACAGACTGAAAAAGAACAACAGAAGGATCAGTCTCATAAAGGATAAAAGGATCTGTGACGGTAAAAGGATAAAAGTCCATAAGAAATATAAAATCTAAGGAGCATTCAATAATCTGATTGCAGAGGGGATAAACGATCTAGAATAGCGGTTAGTTTAACAAACCGGTAAACCATAACGACGTCCTGACAGCAACAGAGAAAATTCACTGAAAAGCACATGACCAGAAGATGCTAAAATACCTTCAGCCTTATGGAGGATCTGCTGGTTACAAAAGGAATTCAAGTCTCTCTGTTTCACACCAAAACTGGGGGAAAAAAGTTCGGAAATTTATGTTTGGTGGATTATTTCTCTGTTGTTACAATGCTAATTGGCATTGTATTTTACATTGTTGTCATCTTGGAGGAGGAAGTTAGGTCCCAGATTGTGGAGATATGGGATCGCCACTGGCGATTGGAAACAAGCTTTCCAACGATGTAAAATACAATGCCAATTAGCATTGTAACAACAGAGAAATAATCGACCAAACACAAGTTTCCGAACATTTTTTTCCCAGTTTATATAAAAGAAAAAAGAAAAGAATGAAATGAGATGCGTTTCCACTATGCTTTCACCCATTCTGGAGAATTGAGCTTGACAACCGTTGGTACAAAGTCGTCACGAGTCGCCAAGTCTGAGGCCACAATGTTCATAGGTGTTCTGCCAGCTTGCTCTTTGACCCACCGAACCAGCCTCGGCAGACCTCTGTGTATTACGTTGGGAAAGTTGTCAAACAAGCGAAGGATGTACTTGAGTATCCTGGCATCCTCCGGCAGCGTCAGGTTCAGGCCACACACGTAGAAACCTGCAGGTCATTGGGGGCAAATGAGAGCTCAGCAATCACTTCATGGAACAGAATATAAATTTTAAATAATGGCACTTCACACGGTAGGAGGCATTATCAGCCCTAATCACCAAAGTAGCTAGAAACCGAAGCCAACATTAGCAACATATTGAGCCGCAAAACCAGAGAAAACTCACAATAAGTCGGCCTTTGCGTTTCCAAAACCTGACGGAGTGTTGATCCAACTTTTCTGGTGTCCATACTGTTGCCATAGATATAAGGTATTTTACTCCATATCTCAATGTGCAGATCTGCCAGTGCCGGAAACTCGTATGAAACTATGACGTTTCTGCCTTTGTCCCAGCATCTCCTCAGGGTAGGGTGCTCCTGTTGTGAGACAGTTAAAGATTTTATTTTGGAAGAGGTATAAGCTTTTAACGCTATAATAGCTTACAGTATGTAGGCCTACTTTAAAGGGATAGTTTGGATTTCTTGAAGTGGGGTTGTATGAGGTACTTATCCATAGTTAGTGTGTTACCTACAGTGGATGACGGTCGGCGCGCCCCCAGTTTGGAGAAACAGACAGGAGTACCGCACGGAAGCAAAGCAATGTACTGCTGTGGACGGGGCCGGCAGCAAAACGGATTTTAGCCACCTAAAAAAATCTATATAAATTAAGTGTACGCTATATCTAGAATATTTTCACCACTTTACTTTGCCATTATACAACCCTTTCTGAATGGGAGCTAAAGGCATTTTGTCCATCTATGCTCTCTTTAAAGTCACCAGACTCCATTGACAAAAAACACAATTTTACCTTGCAGAACACGGGAGCTGCTGGTCTACCGCTGCCTCGATCGGTTAGTCTGTGTTATTGTGTGACTTTTTATGAATCCGAACTAACCCTTTAAAACACTAAAGTCACACAATAACACAAACCGACTAACTGATCGAGGCAGCGGTAGACCATCAACTCCCGTCGTCTGTGAGGTAAAATTACTGTTTTTGTCAAAGGAGTCTGGTGGCTTTGAAGAGAGTATAACGGCTTCATTTCCCCATTGGAAATCGCTGTCTGACGGCAAGGTAAAGCAGTGAAAATATAGTGTACACTTATACTGATATAGATTTTTTTAAGGTGAGCCTTTCTTTTAGGTGGCTAAAATACATTTTGCTGCCGGCCCCGTCCACAGCAGTACATTGCTTTGCTTCTGTACGGGTACTCCTGTCTGTTTCTCCAAACTGGGGGCGTGCCGACTGTCATTTACTGTAGGTAATATACTGACTATGTAACTCATACAACCCCACTTCAAAAAATCCAAACTATCCCTTTAATGATGAGACATGTTTGACTAACTGATCTTTATGTTAACATTCAGTATACTTTACCGTTTTATAGAAGAGTTTGGCTCCAAACAAGGTCATGATGAAGCTGATAAGATGGCTGTGGAGCTGCTCTTCAATCTTTTCGTCAAACCCTTTGAAGTGGGATAAAGCCAGGATGAGGATCTCTTTGGGGTGCCTCTCTGCCCAGTCATTTATGACCTTGAGAGTGGTCTGTCACGGAGGGGCAGAATGATACAGTTCTTAATACGGTTCGCATCAAATAAAGATATCTTCTCTATTGTACACTGTTTTCTTTGATATACAAGCACAATTTAATTTGGTCTTATTTGAAAGAAAAGAACTTTTTTCACTTTGGTGGATCATTTGGATTTTTTTTCCTGTATCACAAAACACAAAGTAACATACCAAAGTATACAGGAAACAGAATCCAGGAAGTCTTGCTGGACAATTTATCCAGAAAGACTTCCTGGATTCCGTTTCATGTACTTTTACCTGCCTTACTAAAGAGCACCAGAACCAAGCAGCACTTCCATCCTCTGTTTTTAACATATCAAGGTACTTTTATTACCCCAGAGCACTGGTCACAAGTCCACTTTTGACTAAACTTGAGAGGGATGATGAAATCTTTTTACCGACTGATGTAACATTACAATGTTCAGGGCCGTAGTCAGGATTTTAGACGGGCTGAGGACATGAGTTCCCCCTTCAGACACCAAAACTAAAGTCTCTCTAAAGTTATTTAAAAGTATTTTTTCCGGCACATGCTTTATTTATTTGGCTACAATTATATCTTCTGTCATTTATTTATTTCTTTTAGATAATCATTGGCATAAAAGTCAAGAGTCTAAAAATACTGGAAGCCTATAAGATAAAATAAAAATCCTGACACCACTGGTGACTAATGATCCTCAAATGTTGATTTCCTCCTAAATACTATTTATCGATGTATACATAATGACAAGAGGATGTGTTGGTTATGCATGACGTTTCCATCTTTACCTCCACATCAGTCCGTGTGTACAGTCCATGATAAAAGTAAAGCCTAGTGGGGTCGGTGTCACGCGGCTTGCGAGCGATCCTCAGGTCGATGTAGCGAACTCCTGCATCCAGCTGCTTGGTGATGCTCTCCTCCTGCATCACATCATAACAGTCACACAAACACTCCCTCTCTCATATGCACAAATACAGTCAGCTTTTAAACACAATTTACCTGAGTGATCGCCCAGTTGCGCACAATTATACGCACAAGATAAATCTTGCTCAAAAATGTCATTCTCTCGGGTTCTATTATAGCCGAGTTGATGTCCAAATCATAGCTCATTGAGTTGTGGCTACCTAGGAGATATCAAACATGCGCACGCACAAACACACGCACGCGCGCACACACACACACGCACACACACACACACACACACACACACACACACACACACACACACACACACACACACACACACACACACACACAAAGGTGTCAGCAATGTCACTGTTTTATTAAAAATGAATTGTTGCTGTCCAGGGAAACCATATATCTCGATATATTTTTTTTCCCTTTTTAGAATACATACTGTATATATATATACATACATACATATATTCAGATTTGTCAATGGGTTTTTAAATGCTAAAAAGGAAAATATATATATATATGTATTTTTTTTGGGCAGATATTATATATACGTATATATATATGATATGCCTTTTTGTTATAGCTCATTAAAATATGTTATGGAAATATATGTTTTCTACATGACAGCGGCATATGTTAATGCTGGGAAAAGAGCTGTGTATTAGTTGAATGCAGTAACAATGTAAGCAGCTTCATACCTGGTATGGCCAGATTATAGAGATGAATGTCGTGGAGTTCAGGTGGTAGTTGCGACATCCAGTCACTGTAGCTTGTGACTTCTCTTTTGCCTATTTTCATCTTAAATTCTGCATAGAACAACTCAAAGTCAACCCTCAATACAATAGTTTGTAGCTTATAATATAATATAATAATACAAATAATATAATATAATAATACAACTTACTCTGCCAAGGTGATTCCCAGCCTTCCTTGCGTCCTTTATTACCTGAAATTTGAAAGAGCAGAAGTATACAAAGAACAGATATTTTCATGAATTACTGCTCATTGGGAGGCTGCAGCATTCACGTTACTACGTTAACAGCACAGAGGTAAGAAAGAAAAGTGTGTGTCTGCTGTTGTCGTACAGGTTTTTGTACCATTGTATGAGGAAATCTAAAAATAGAAAGGATTCTGAGGCTGATATGGAGTTCTTGTGCAGCTTCCTCATACCATCACTGGGCACTTAAAGATCTCTGTTTTGTTGTCTTTGGTGGCCTCTATGGTGATAAATGGTAATTGCAGGTTTGTTTTTGGATCTCAATTCCCAGAGATGTCACCACAGACTATGGAGGACCACAAGTGTAACGGAAATAGTAATAAAGCATTTAATTAATTAATAACTAATTGCACAATAACAATGGACATGAATACATTTGTTTACAAATTACTTTATTAATCTACAAATAAATAGAATAAATTACAAAGTAATTTATTATTTGATATTTTAATGGGAAATTGATGGATTCATATTTCATTTGTAAATTATTTTTATAATTCCTCTTTTAGAATATTAAATAATAAATTACTTTGTAATTTATTCTATATAATTATAGATAATTATAGGCGGTCTAACAGACCGTTAGGGTTTTAATAATGCAAATAAATCTGTTTAAATAAAAGCTACAAGCCTTTCAGCCCACAGCTTTTCCTAAATGTGCATTTTTGAAGGTAACTGAAGCCCAGAAGGAACCAAATTAAAACAAAAGACCTACCTAGCATACTGTACCTCTTAAGGCCATGAGATGAGACTGAAAGCTCCGGAAGCTAGTGTGCAACTTTGACCTCAAGTTATTTTGTTGCACATACTGTTCCCAAAATTCAAGAATTAACTTTCTCAGAGACTATGTAAGTTTTGAAAGAAGAAATAATAAATTCAGTCCCTTACAAATGACATAAGCAATAAAACACACCTGATTGCCGCTCACTTCAGCACACTCAGAGGTTAAACTGCTACAGTCTTACTCGGTCAGGTATGACCAGTAGCCTACGGTGGCTAATGTTAGCTAATGTTAGCAAACGTTGGATAAATTTTGCTGTGTAACTGACATTACTACGGAAGCCGAAAACGGCCGTGTTTGCTATTGTTTTTTATACCGTTATCTCGAGAGATAATTATGTCATTATTTCGAGAAAACAAGCTTGGTTATCTTGAAATAATAAGATAATTAACTTGTTACCACGAGAAAAAAAAAAAAAAAAGACGTTTCCCCTGATTACTTAATCTGTTTCTGTCAAATCAACCGACGATAAACGCATTCAGACGGACCAGATCGAGCTGACTTGGTGAAGTTAGCGGAAGGATATACGTTCGACTACGTCTGGTTTTCAAATGAAGGTGTTAACATACAAAATACATATTTGGAAATAAGATTAAATGGATTATATTCCAGACAAGTATAAAACATGTTACCTGTGCCCCTTTTAAATGGAAAAAAAAATAAAAAATAGCACAAAATTGTGAGGGAGATGTATTTATTCTTTGATTTTTTAGTTGCTGGGAAGAAATTAAATGAATAATTCCTGACAATGACTGATACATTTCAGTTGAAGCCATCTCTCACTACATACAGACACAAATTAAAGAAGTTTTACTTTATTTTGTATGTGTAACACCTTATTTTAAAAAACGGCCGTAGTCACACATATATGCTTCCGCTTACTTCACCAAATCCATCACTGTCAGCTCTTTCTGGACCGTTGGAATGTATTTACCGTTGGCTGATTCGACCCAATGATATTACGTAATACGTAAGAGGAAACATCCTTTTGTTTTCTCGAGATAACGGCAATAAAAGAATAATTGCAAGCTTGGCCACTCTTGGCTTCCGTACATTACACATTCAGTTCACCGACTGTATGGCTCTTCTCTACTGTACTTCTGCCTCTTTTACACTGTGTTTTAGCATTTACCATTATCCCATAATTGACGCTTGTGGCCACAGTTGCCACTGATAGTTACACCTTAAGCATGCCAATCATTATGTAACACAATATTGATGTATTGCACATGTTGAAGGAGAAATATCTATTAAAAATATGACATAAATTTATTCTGTTGCATGTATGTTTTGTATGTAGCATCTTAGCATCAAAGTGTGGGTTCCGTTGCGTTGCCATGTCTTTGTTGTCAAATTCAATAAAACACCAGTCAATTTGATTTAACTCGTATTTATTGGATTCAAGGAAATGTAATCAATTATTGGACAAGGAAAAGATTTGATTCTCAGACATGTTGGAAATCCCACTATAGCACTAAGATGTACATAGGATTGTTTCAGGGCTTTTGGGCAAGGTGACTTCAGGCTGCTAATCTATCTAGCCATGGCCAGACCCACCATATTCTTGGCTCTGTCGAAGATGGAGTAGTACTGTCTGATGAAGACATCACCCAGGATCCACAGGCTGTTTCCTCCGTTGTCAAAGCCGGAGAGGCAGCCATAGTGTTTAGTCTGTGGGAGCGATTTAAGAGAAGGATTTCAGTCAGATGTTAAGTATATAGTAAGATGAGAAAAGGGAAACAAACACTTACCTGACGGACGTAGGCAGAGCTTGGGAGGGTGAATTCCTCTCCGTTAATGTGGAAGGTCACATCTGGCATTTGGGCAATGTTGTCACAGTTGACCCGATACTGAGGCAGAGGGAGAGAAAGTGGAAAGGAAAAGGGATGAAAGAGTATTAAAATTAGGTTCCACTGTTCAATGTTCAACTCTGCTAAGTTGTATTTAACGTGAAGCTAAAGAAATCTCCTACCAGGATGTCTTTTTTTAGCACTTACGGCTCCGTCCTGCATGCTACTTCCGACATTACTGTTGATGTTGCTGATGCTGCTTTGAGGTCCGATAATCAGAGAAGTGCCGGTGTCCACGATAGCCTGGCAACCGCCGTCGCAAGCCACAACCTGACCGTTGATAGTAACACTGAAAGAGATAGCACAGCACAGCATGCATCAGACAGATATCAAACACTTTTGCCCACTTTGGTTTGGATACAGTTCTGGGGACCCTGTGATGTTGTATCAGTGGCTTCACCTGTCCACTGTGATCTGCCAGAACAGCTTACTAGTGAGGGGAATCCAGGAGATGGAGCCAGAGTAGTGGTTGGGGTCAATGCCGCCGAAGGTCACCACACTGCCTTTCTGAGGTTTACTGCAGAGGAAAACGAGAACTTACTGAAAAACCCTCTCTAGAAATGAGTTGCTGTTTCAGTATTAGTAATTATTAGGATGCTGCAAAGCTATGGCTGTCCTTACGAGCTCAGGTACACGGAGAAGACGTCCTGGCTGACCAGGCCCTCCTTCATCATGTTGTCGAAGACGGGCGTAGCGCCGGAAGCAGACAGGCGAGGGTATGCCAGGCCCAGGATACCATCAGCGCGCATGTGCTGCATGAAGGGAGCCTCAGTCTGGCTCAAACCGAAGACCTGGTTCTTCACAGCGAGCCCACCCACCTGACAGACAAGCACAAAGACAGTACAGGGATTTAAAAACCCTCTCAAATCACAAGCTGTAATCTGAATATCCCCTTCTTTTGCCTTTTCTATTGTCATGATTTTTTGTGTGCAACGCACTTAAAAAGTAAAGAAAAAAAGAAAAAAAACAACTTAAAAAAAACCCTTTAAAATAAATAAATAAAAAACTTAAAAAAATAAGGAAAAAATAAATAAATAAAGAAAAAACGTAAAAAAAACCCAATTTAAATTAAATTTAATGAATATGACCCAACAGGCTGGCAGATATTTAACTGCGAAGGAATCCAGGCCTACTGTACCTTTATGCCTTGAGTGTGTTGAGACAAAATAATAATCAATGTGAACTGTGAATAAATATTAATTTTCCAGTTAAAAGTGATACTATATGCTTTTATTCCTCACCGTCACAGTGTCGTATCCAAGGATACCGGTCATGCTGCCAGTGCCGTAGCGGATACTGAGAGCGCCGCCGTGGTTTCTGTAGGTGCTGCTCGTGCTGGGGTTAAACTTGACATGGTTGTCTAGGGAGGTACAGATGTGAAAATAATTACATAAAATAATTCTTTTTTTGCACTTTAGCAGGAGTCAAAAGTGAAGTAAATGAAGCAATTGAAAAGTAAAAGTTAAGAATCTTAACCTCTTGTTTTCAACATGAACGTATTGTCTGTAATCTAGACATTAGAACAACTAATTGACGACTGTTTGAGGACCTCTGATCTGGCCTAAAGGGGTCACAAGGCCTCAGATATAGGTAGGAGCCAAGCCTACCTGCGTCCCTGATCGTGACCCCAACCCTCCTAATCTCCACACTAGACGCTCCCAGGGTCTGCGTTCCCTTAAGACAAGTTCACACTACACTGACTTTACTGTCTTGTAATTGGGAGTCTTGAAGTGGTTGTGGTTTTCATACTACATGACTGACTGGCGATGGGGGGTCACACACTAAAAGATCTTTCACTGGGAGGAATCCCCGATGAGGTCTCCAAACTACGTTTTCCAAACTTACGTTTTCCCATGCAATGTGTAATGTGTAATGTGTTATGTTTATTCATGCAAACATCCAACATCCCAAGTGCAACAACAACTTTGGTCCGTGCACAACACAAACAAGTTCTCACTGTTACAGGCGACCCCTCCCGCCAGGTTTCCCCTCAACCCGTGTCTCACATTCTCATTGGCTGCAGCTCCCTGACAGATAGGTCCAGATACTTAGCATGCTAGATATTTGGTTGTGTGTAGAAAGTAACTTCCAAGTTGTGGAACTCTCTCACGAGATGGTTAAGGTTATAGGCACTGACATCAAACGGTTAAGGTTAGGATAGGTCATAGGACGGCGAGTTTTGCAAGAGTTTTCGCACATTTTCGCAACTCGGGGGTTACCGGTGAGCCTCTCGGCTAGTGTTTTTGAAAAGTTGACAATCTCTCTCTCCCCCTCTCTCTGTCTCAACCCAACCGGTCGAGGCAGATGGCCGCCCACCCAGAGCCTGGTTCTCCCAAGGTTTCTACCTGTTAAAGGGGAGTTTTTCTTGCCATTGTCGCATAAGAATGCATGCTCATGGGGGATCTCTTAATGGATCTCTAAATTATAGAGTACGGTCTAGACCTGTTCTATATGAAAAGCGTCTTGAGATATCCTCTGTTATGATTTGACTCTATATAAAAATTAACTGAATTGAATTAAATTGAAAATCAGGACCGAAGTCATTTAGTGTGAACTAGGCATTACAGAGGTATATCTTGACCTCTCTTCAGTCTATAATCACCTCAGGTTCTTATCCCCTTACCCAACAGTTAGCCCTAACCTTAACCATTCTCACTCAACCTCAAACATACTCGCTCTTGAATGCCACTATTGAATCCCTCTCTCCTTACTCATGGTACTACATGTAGTGTGGTGTATTAATTGATCAGTGATTAATTGATTAATCAGTGTCTATGCATCGATAGTTTTACATACCGCAGGCTGGACTGCTGCAGTAGATGGAGGGCACCCACAGGTTAGACGAGCCGGTGTCAAAGATGACCTTGAAAGACTGAGGAGGAGTTCCGATGGAGATGATTCCATAGTAAGCCATCTGGAGATGAAGAGGAGACAATGAGGTTATTCATGGCCAGAATGAACCATTTGTCAAAGTTCGCCTGTTTCAATTACTCACGTCAGCATCGTTGGTCATCTTCTGGTTGCCCACGGCGAGGCTCTCGTCGAACTTGGCCATGGGGTTGTATGGGTACTTGAGTCTGTACTCCTCCCACAGACCCAGCTCCTCCAGGGTCTCCCTGGCTGTCTTACCCTTCTCCAGAGGAACCCTAGATGTGATCAAAGAGAGCAACTTATTTATTTCTTTCAGGTACATTTCTAGCCTTTTAATTGACCAGCACAGTTTTTTTGCTCATGCGTCCTTCCTCGTGAACCTCTCGGTACTCGTAAATGAGGAAACATGACATTCTCCTGACCCAGCTGTCTTTACTT
>CAKAKR010068783.1:0-21492 GCA_916700685.1 Adelosebastes latens
TCATATTCACAAACAAAATGAGAAATAGTCAAATTGTTACTCAGTGAATCTGTTTTTTTTTTGTTTGTTTTTTTGGAGTCCCAGAGCAGTTCTCGCTTTGCCAGTTGGTAATCCTGCATTTAGATTAGATAAAGCAACTGGGAAACTAGTTGTGTCACAGTGACAACTAACACAAGTCCGACAGGTCTCCGCAACAAATATGAAAACATACTGCCACAGTAACACCAACACACAAACTAACAGATATTCCAGCTAAGAGGACATTAGTGTAGCTGAAGAGCCCGACACTAATAATGCACTTAAAACGGGATAAATATAACAGGAAATACAAAATAAATAAGTAAATAAATAAGCCTTGCTTATCATACAAGAGCCAGAGACTATGCAAAACTATACTATTATTTGTCTATAGAAAGACATATCATAGTGTGAGGTCAGACTGATGTACTATACGAGCTAGTGTTGGCTTTTTATTGCAGATAGGCCTGTCACGATAACTAATTTTGTTGGATGATATATTGTCCCAGAAATAATTGCAATAAACAATATTATTGTTGTTTGGAAACCATTTTATGCCTCTGATGTAATGATAATATAATAGCCTAATAATGCAAGTAAACCCTTTAAAAGAGTAATGGACTTTTAATCCTTAAAGATATTCAGACATTGGAATTGGGATGTGAAACAAAATATGAAAATATCTTGAAATGGACTCTCAGGCTCTGTTAACAAAAATGTGCAGTGTCTGCGCAATGCCCAAGCCTTATAATGGTAGGGAAAACCCTGCTGTTTATGCTGGGACAATGTTGGCTAGCATGTTGGTGACATTCTTAACAAACGCGTACACAACGGGATATATCGAGGTCAGCAAAACTGATTGAGGTCATGGCCATATATTGTATGATAAGTCAATAATTATTGTGACAGGCCTAATTGTGTATATCTGCCCGGATTCAACTGATTTGTAGTTATAATTTCCTGGAGTTATTTACATGTTTAATGTTTCCACAGTTTAAGTGAGCATGTGACATAAAAAAAAGCTTGATTGAACGGTTATGAAAGAAAAGTTCAAGTGAGTCCAATGAGATAACATAAATCTGAATGAATCATAAAGCTATACTGTACACCGCCTCTCTCCTCTCCTGAAATACAATACAAGGATGCAAACACTGTGTTCTGGTGTGAAGTATATTAACAACAATAGAGGATTATGCATATAGCACAACGCGTTTCATTTTTGTGGTATAGTGAACACTTCATGTTCCCTGTGTGGGGATTGATGAGCGAGGCCATAAACTCTGCACATCCCAAAGTGGATTTAAGAAAGGTTTACGTCACCTTTACAGCCCCTTGCTCAGTTATACCTTGACATGTACTGATTGAACACCCCATGACTTCTTGTATTTTTGCTTTAGCTGCAGCATTTTTTGCTTTACTGTAAAAATCTGGGTAAAACACATCAGGGTGACCATGAGCGAGAAGGTTACCCTACTTTAACAAGGGCACTCTGTTCCCATGTCCAAATATATTTTAAGAGGGGGAATGTTTTGTGCCTGTTTTGTGCTTTTTAACCCCATGCATCATTAAACACAAGCACAATAAGATGTTTTAGAGTGACTTATTTAAGATGTGTGTGTAAGCATATAAGGCAGCATCAAGTTTGAAATGCAGCAGACTAAATAAACAGCCTCTCTCTAGCCCATTACCTACTGGCAGAGTTGAAAAGCTTTGTCAACAACACGCATGCTGATCGTTGAGGCTGCTGCACGGGGAGAACAGCAGCACATTCATCTCACCGGAAAAAAAGTGGAGAGGCAGCAGTTTTCAGTCTGAATCAGCTGACAGCACCGATAGAGTAAACGAAAGATCCGGCAAGGGAGACTAAAACCGTTTACCATGCGCAACACTGTAATGCAGGCCTAATATTTTGCATTGCAAATGCCAGGTTTTTTCAATAGGCCTTACATAGTGCTGATAAATCTTAATTATAGCCCGGGCTGGAACGGTTTATGGTGCTTAACGGAGTGCGCAAAGTGAGCCAAGAAGAGCCAGGATACAGCAGCAGCAGCAGCAGCGCTGCAGCACCGGAGCATGTGCTGCTGATCTGTGGATGCTTAACACACATACAGACAGTATCATGCGCATCTTCCGGTTCAACTTCCTATTAAAGTGCACCCCTATACTATATTACACGAGGTGTCCTGCTGCAGGTATAATAACAAAGTTAAGGCTTTTTTTGTGTTCCGCAGTCTGTGCTCAAAGACTCCACATCACACATAAGCAACGATATGCATCCCAAAAAAAAAACAATGTGAGCTCATAACTTATTCATATACAAGTATGTGGAAGTTTCTTACCGAGGCGTTTATCACCCATGTCCCCTGAAGGTGCAGAAGTTGATTATGCTGATGACGGAGGCTGGAGGCTGGAGGAGGAATGCGTTTGGAGCTGGTGCGTCTTCTTCAGTTTGGGACAGCCGAGCAGAGAGAGAGGAGAGAGGGAGGCAAGTTGCTTGTTTCAAGTAATAAAAATGCAAAGTGAGCTCCTTCTGGGACCTGGGACGAGAGCGACACCGGATGCAGAGCTCCTCAGTGAGCTGGTGCTTACCCCTTCGTGCTTGCAAGAGTTTGTGAGTAAGGTGGACTGACTGAGGGCTCAGGTAAAGAACGAGGGAGGGCTGGGACTGTGTGTGTGTGTGTGTGTGTGTGTGTGTGTGTGTGTGTGCGTGTGTGGTGTGTGTGTGTGTGTGTGTGTGTGTGTGTGTGTGTTTTGCAGGGGAGAGCAGATGCAGGGTGTGCACTGTGTGTCTTGATGCAGGAGAACAGTAGATGTTTGTTTGTCAGGAGCTGTTGTGCTGGAAAGCAAAAGATTTTGATTTCCTTGCAAACCAGCATGCTTATAATGATGCATACTGATGATGTATGCTGCCAAAACTGTTCTATTTTATAGATAAAACCCAGGTCAATGCTGTTTTTCTTTTCCAAATTTCTTCAATTTAAATGTGGTGGTCCCATGTCACATCATTTAAAACCATGAATTAGAAAATCTTTGCACATATATATGATTGAATGTATGAATGAATGATGAATGAATGAAGTGTTTATTATTGTGCCATGCACACTATAAGCCCAGCCTGCGGGGCCTTACAAGTCACCACACATTCATACAAGCAAGATCCAGAATGCCGCGTTTACATTTCAGATTTTCAGACCTTCACGTCTACAACAAAAGTCACAAGTCGCTCATAAAGCTGAAAAATGTACTTTATGATACTGGAGAAACCAGAATAATTCAGTAATCAATCGTGCCCTCTTTTCTAGGCTTTTGAGACAAAATTGGCAAACTTAAAGCAGCAGTTGGCAGAATTGGACCAAATATGATTAAAAAAAGTTATTTTTATAAAACGGTCACTATATCCTGACAGTAGTGCATGAGACAGGTAATCTGAAAAGAAAAATCATGTGCCTCTGTGTCCTCCGGTGCGGCATCTGTAAGATTTCACAGACCGGTGGAAAACAACCAATCAGAGCCAAGCTGGAGCCTGCCGCTCTGGCAGCGCTGATCAAATATGAATCACTATTCTGTTACTGTAATGCCTATTTCTCACCTCAAATGTTTTCAGAAACATCTTGTAGTGTACTGTTTAGCTGTAAAATGAGAACGTTTGTGACCCGGCAGCCATGTTGAGACCAGTTGAGGAAATACCAAGCACCGCCCACTAGCCGGAGCAAACTGTCTCATTTTACAGCTAAACAGTACACTACAAGATGTTTCTGAAAAAATGTGAGGGGAGAAATAAGCATAACAGTAACAGAATATGGATTCATATTTGATCAGCGCTGCCTAGGTTGACCGTTTGATCGGAGTTTGCAAGTGATTTACAGCTGCCTCCGTTGAATGAACAGCCAATAGGAACGCTCTTTCTCTGAAATGACCTGTGATTGGCCAAAGTTTCCCATCACGGGCTAGATATTTTAAAGCCTGAAAACAGAACCATGAGGAGGTGCAGAAGTCTAGTTTTCTCTCAGAACACTTGAATTACAATATGCTAAAAGGTTATCATGGAGGTTTTGCCCAATGATGCCAAAAATATTCTGCCTACTGCAGGTTTAAACCCAACAAAATCAAACAACCATTGCAATTTTCATCATCTGTTTGTAAAGGCCAGTTCATGGAAAGTAATACAATTTAGCACATGCCCCATTAACGCCAGTGAGAGTATGTTTGCAGTAAAATGTACTCCTGTTTATCCTAAATTCACCAAGACACTTTTTCATGTATTATTTCTTATTTTTTCAGCCACTCTGCTGAATTAACAATTTCCAATTCCAGCCTACAGTGATGAGCTCCGTCCTTACACACCTGCTGACCACATACCGTACCGTGTTGCTTTATACCGTTCTGCAAAGGCAGATGATATTTTGCCGAGAGACATCCATATTTAATGAATGAATCACAGATCAATAGTTGTGTCCTGAGCATCTGACTCTTTATTGTGCCTGTTATTTGATTATACTGCAGTAGAATTATGACAGACATTGTGTTACAGTATAAAGACTGCACTGTGCATTCACAATGAGCTGGCTGTAATGGGTTCGCGCAAAAAGCTCTTGAGGAAGTTGCTAGTATTGTGTAATCAACTCAGTGTGAACTGCTGGGGCAGATCAGATATGTAGACAAAGGTACAGTGTGTGCATAAGAGTGTACTGCTATTCATTTAAGTGCCTCCCTTTAACCCCAAGTTTAAAACAACAAATACAAGCCTTTGCACATACACAACTTTTTATGAAAGTCTCTTAATCGATTAGAATAGTGAGAGGTTGACGTTGTCCTCTGTGGTATTTTGGGTAAAATAAACTTCAGGACTTCATCCCACTCAGTGTCCACTTCACACCAGCTTAACAGTGTAAATCAGCTGCGGACTGCTTCCCTAAGAATACCACAATCGCACACTGACCCCCGAGTCTCAAAATCCATGCAGGAAAAAACAGAAAACAAGTCACAGTGTGGTATTATCTAACTGGCCCATTGATCAGCGTCTTAGAAAAGCTCACCGTCAGCATTCTGATGGGACGCTATGATAACAGCTAGAGTTTCCTCTGATGGTATAAAAAGACCGTGCTGCTGGTATAAGATGTTTCTAGCCTTTGGGCTGAAATAGAAGCCTCAAGGCCAAACGGCGTTCAGCATCATGCATCTAAATCGCAGCACAAACACGGGAGCCGAAACGTCAGAGTTGCTTTATTATTCACTGTATCAAGGTATAGTTGCAGTAAGATGAACGAGTGTCCTACACAAATGACAAGTTGTTCAGATTTCAGACACTTCCTGTCACATGACCGAGGCCTTTGCTGCCCGGTTGCCGACACAAGCGTATCCTGGCTGGCGTCGCTTCACAGCGAATCGATGAAGGGACCTGAAAGAGGACACCTCTGCTAGGGAAAAAAATGCACCGCATTGATCAGAAATGAACCTATAGTCCTCTACAGATTCAGAGAGAGATGGATGTGTGTGTGTCTGTGTCGTTGCATAGCAAGGGCTGCAGTGTCGTACGGCTCTTTTACCAAAACCCAAACAGCTTTTACCTGAATGAACTTCTGCAGACGATTAAATATTCATGATTCTCACCCTCTTTTCGTCCCTTTCTGTTCCCCACCTCAATCCGTCCTGTGCTCACTGTCATCCTTCCCGTCCCTTCTCTGCTCTCTTCATCCCTCCTCCTCTTCCTCCCCTCCCACACCTCCCTGTCCTCCCCTGCCCCAGACCTGCACCCATAGGATATCATCTAACATGGCAGCGTGTCCTTGGGTCCATACAGTGGCAAAGGCATATTGCTCTTCTTTCTTTGTGCGCTGTATCTTTGCCCCGAAAGCTCTACACTTTCCTGTATAACTATATAATTGTCTCACAGAAGTGAGATTGTATTATAATGTCCCCACAGGATGCATTGTCTGCTTCAGTTAAGATTAATTACCTACCTACTCCTAAACTTCTTTTATTCTTTTCTAGCTCTATTACGTAATTTCTTTGTGCACTATTGTCTTTTGCTAAAGTAGCCCAGCAAGTCAAGTGCAGATATTGTATTGGAGGAGAGCCCTAGTTACTCTGCAGACACTGCAGTGCAGCCTTCTCACTGTAAATTCTACCTTCTTCACCTATTTCTGGAGTCACTGGCAAGCTTGTGAGGAGTTAGTGGAACTTGTCCAGATGCCAATAGCAGCTCCATCAATACTGTTTAGTCCCAGGCCTCCTCTACACTCTTTCCTGTTTTCATGAAAACAACTTGTAGTGTGCTCCCCAAGCGTTTTAATAATAATAAGAAGAGTCATATATTATATATATTATATATATTACTAATGTTTTGACATTCTGAAGAACATGTCATATATCAACACATGTTTTTACAGTGCTCTCATGCTCAAAGCCTTTACATCCATTTACATCTTTTCTTCTTCTTCTATCTTCAGTGGTGGAATAAGTATTTAGAGCCTTTAATTACTGTAAAGCTGCAGTAGGCAGAAAGTTTTTGGCATCATTGGGCAAAAATTCCATAATAACCTTTCAGCATATTGTAATTCAAGTGTTCTGAGAGAAAATTAGACTTCTGCACCTCCTCATGGCTCTGTTTTCAGGCTTTAAAAAATCTAGCCCTTGATGGAAGGCTTTGGCCAAACACACGTCATTTCAGAGGGAGCATTCCTATTGGCTGTTCATTCAACGGAGGCAGCTGTAAATCACTTGCGAACTCCGATCAAACGGTCAAACTAGGCAGCGCTGATCAAATATGAATTAATATTCTGTTACTGTAATGCCTATTTCTCACCTCAAATGTTTTCAGAAACATCTTGTAGTGTGCTATTTATTTTTTATGATAAAGTTTGCTCCGGCTGGTGGGCAGTGCTTGGTATTTCCTCAACTGATCTCACCAACTTTCTCATTTTACAGCTAAACAGTACACTACAAGATGTTTCTGATTACATTTAAGGATAGAAATAGGCATTACAGTAACAGAATATTGATTCGTATTTGATCAGCGCTGCCTAGTTTGGTCAGAGTTCGCGAGTGATTGGTAGCTGCCCAGAGACGGCAGGCTCCAGCTCAGCTCTGATTGGTTGTTTTCTTCCAGTCAGTGAAATCTTGCAGATGCCATTAGGAGCATCTGAGGACACACAGGCACATGATTTTTTTTCAGATTACCTGTTTCATGCACTACTGTCAGGATATAGTGACCGTTTTATAAAAATAACTTTGTTTAATCATATTTGCTCCATTTCTACCCACTGCAGCTTTAAGTAAAAGTATGAATAAAACAATGGAAAAAAATACTGCAAGTCCTGCATCAAAAATTTTATTGAAGTAAAAGTACAAAAATACTAAAGCTAAATGTACTCAAAGTATCAAAAGTAAAAGTACTCATTTTGCCGAACTGTCCCTTTCGTAGTGTGATATTATTATATTATATTATTGGATTAGTATTACTGATGCATTGATGTGTAATTTTAGCTGCTCTATATGGTAGTTTAATGTATAACAATAAGCCTTTTTCACAGCAGACATTGTGAAGATCTGCGGTTCGATACCTGGCTACTCCCATAGTGTGGCCTATATAAAGATACTGAACCCCAAATGGCTGTGCAATCGGTGTGAATGAGCATTAGATTAGATCCCGATGAGCAGTTTGGCACCTTGTACGGCAGCCTCTGCCTTCAGTGTATGGATGTGTGTGAATGGGATAAATGTTGGCATGTAGTGTAAAGCGTTTCGAGTGATCGAACGACTAGAAAGGCGCTATATAAATGCAAGTCCATTTACCATTTAACAATGACTGCCCTATTCAGTTGTCCAGTGTGACAGTGAGCCAGCATGCACAATAACCAGGGCCCTAAATGGCATTCAGCCATCTTTACTTTTATCATTTACACCTGTGCTTTTTCTATGGTGTCAAAATGTGTACTGTGAAAAAGGCCTATGCATCATATCTTACAAACTGATCATTAGTTGTGCATAGTCACAGGCTGTCCAATAAATGTAGTGGAGTACAAAGTACAATATTTCACTCTGAAATGTATTCGAGTGGAAGTATAAAATAATTCTTACTGGTAAGTTCATTACTTCAGTAAATGTACTTTCCACCATTGTGACTTCACTAGCTAGACCTCCCAAATCTGTACTTTAATACGCCACTAGAGGGAAGTGAAGTGCTACCTTTGGACAAACAATAAGATGTTGTAGTGCCTGCACAGCCCACAGAGGCCTTCACCTTCTGCTTCATTCAAGTTCTCTCAACTATTACTTCAGAATCAACTGTATTGGCCCAGTATACTTTCGCGTACAAGGAATTTGTCTGTTTGTTTTCCAGTAGCTCTCAGTGTACATACAGTATCTATATTCATTTATTTAATGTTTATATGTATAGGGACGAGTATGTCACTTAAACCAATGCCACACACTACAGCATTTATAGCCTAAGCTAATTTTCCGTTAAAGCCCGTCCCTATATGGGCCTTTAAAATACATAAAACGCAACAATAAATACACAAGAGACAGTACAAAACACAAACTCAACAAGAGGTAGGCCTACATACATTAAACACCCAAAACTCAGAACTCAACAAGAAAATACAGCCAAATCAATATAAGACACAAACTAATACATTAAAACACCATAAAACAATACACAGGTGACATTATTTTTTTTAATTGTTTTTTTAATAAGGCTTTCTTTATTGAACACATGCTCATTAACAAACAGATACATAAACAATTGAAACAAAACAACCAAAAATAAGACAAAACAAAAATAATTACATATACATTTCATAATGCCAGAGTTTAGTTTATATACATTTTTTTATATTAATTTAATAACTTAAAGGTCTTAAAGGCTTTTTTGTTTTTTACATTGAGTAAGATGGTGCTATATTGTTTGAGTCATTAATAAAGTGCAAGAAAGTTGGCTTGGTTCCTGACCATTTTTTCTTATGAATATGGAATTCTGTATTATATACAGCATGTTATTTTCAATCTTATATTGACTAAAATATAACATTACATCAAACATATTTATTTCAACATTACAGTTTCTTTTGTAGAAAGTTGGCTACATCAATCCAGAACATTCTTGTATATAATCAGTGAAAAAATAGATGGGAAATACTCTCTTTTTCAAGTTCACAGAAATCAATATTTCTAATATAATATTATAATCAATATCCAGCTTGAATCTTTCTAACACACGTTTTACTGGATGAATTATATGTAATAACTTGAAAGACACTTCCTTAAGTTTGTTATTGATACAGTATTTATCACAAAGTTTCCAAGCTTTCTCCCACTGTATATCCTCAAATAAGGATGTACATATTTACAAATAGTGCAAGGTTGCAAAGAATGCTAGGATATTATTGTATGGGTTATGTGGGTAATAAATTACTTTAGGTATAGTAGGTGGTTTATGTAAAGTATACATATATGTAGCCTATGTACAACCTACTTAGACTTGATATTATGTACATGGCATTGCAGTTGCAGTAATCGAATATAACAATATATTTTTATTTGCAGCTAATATAAACAACTCCCTTCCTTCCTCCCTCCACCCCTCATAAAAAGTACTCTTTGTTACACCAAGAGCTCTTGAGTGGAAGTCAGACGTCGGAGCTTATAGAGGAGTCCTTGAACGCAGCATTAGCTCCAGTGGGCGGGGCTTCAGAGCAGGAGGTCATAACAAACATGGCGTGGAGAGGATGTGTAGTGAAATGGGTTAAAACAGAGCTCAACAGATCCACCAACGCTACTACACGAAGCTCCAGGTGAGCTTTATATAAAGCTGTTCATGTCGCAGTTTGTCTAAACAAGAACAACATTGACAGGACGTGTTTGTGTGATTGTCTCTCGACCAAGCAGTGTGTGATTACCTAACTGTTCCCACTGTCATTGTAAAGAGATCTACGAGGCTGAAGACAGCTGTATGTTTCATGTGTTTACTGTGAAGACACAGCACCGTCCGTGTTAACTGTCTCTTATGGTTTTTAAGGAGTTAAGTAGCATAAATAGTGTCCCACTTTTTCCCACTAATGTTTACCCTATTAAATATATAGCCTAGCCTTCTGTATGTAAATATCTATGGTTTTGCCCATAGACTCTTTATATCTAGTCTATGGTTTTGCCCATAGACTCTTTATATACAGTTTATGGTTTTGCCCATATACTCTTTATATACAGTCTGTGGTTTTGCCCATAGACTCTTTATATCTAGTCTATGGTTTTGCCCATAGATTCTTTACATACAGTCTATGGTTTTGACCATAGATTCTTTACATACAGTCTATGGTTTTGACCATAGACTCTTTACATACAGTTTATGGTTTTGACCATAGACTCTTTTCTATACAGTCTATGGTTTTGCCCATAGACTCTTTACATACAGTCTATGGTTTTGACCATAGACTCTTTACATACAGTCTATGGTTTTGACCATAGACTCTTTACATACAGTCTGTAGTTTTGCCCATAGACTCTTTACATACAGTCTATGGTTTTGACCATAGACTCTTTACATACAGTCTGTAGTTTTGCCCATAGACTCTTTATATACAGTCTATGGTTTTGCCCATAGACTCTTTATATACAGTTTATGGTTTTGACCATAGACTCTTTTCTATACAGTCTATGGTTTTGCCCATAGACTCTTTACATACAGTCTATGGTTTTGCCCATAGACTCTTTATATACAGTCTGTGGTTTTGCCCATAGACTCTTTATATCTAGTCTGTGGTTTTGCCCAGACTCTTTACATACAGTCTATGGTTTTGCCCATAGACTCTTTATATACAGTCTATGGTTTTGCCCATATACTCTTTATATACAGTCTGTGGTTTTGCCCATAGACTCTTTATATCTAGTCTGTGGTTTTGCCCAGACTCTTTACATACAGTCTATGGTTTTGACCATAGACTCTTTTCTATACAGTCTATGGTTTTGCCCATAGACTCTTTATATACAGTCTGTGGTTTTGACCATAGACTCTTTATATACTGTCTATGGTTTTGACCATAAACTCTTTATATACAGTCTATGGTTTTGACCATAGACTCTTTATATACAGTTTATGGTTTTGACCGTAGACTCTTTATATACTGTCTATGGCATTTTATAGACAAAACAATTAATGGATTAATCGAGAAAATAATCAACAGATTAATCAATGAAATAACAACTACAGTATTTTGATAACTGATTGGTTAATCGTGTCATTTATTTCTTCCAAAAAAGCCAAATATTCTTTGGTTCCAGCTTCTCAGTTATGAGGGATTGACTTAACTAAATATGTTTGAGTTTTAGACTGCAAGTCAGATAAAACGGGCAATTTGAATTTATCACCATGGTCTGTAGGAAATTGTGAATTGTGCATTTTTCCTTATTTTTGACATTTCTAAAGACCAAACAATGAATCAATAATGAAAATAATTGTTAGTTTCAGCCCAACAAAGAGTTGAATCAGCACATCAAGAAAATATGAACATTACAAGTTTTGTCACTGCAGGGCTGTTATATTGCTTTGCATTATGTCATACAGGTGTTCATGTTATTCTGTGTATTTACCAGAGCTATCTGTACATTTTAAAGGTTTTAATACTGTATCTACACATTTTTTTGGCAGACTTAACCCCCACAACCAACAGAGGTGTGGTTTCCGTCGAGAAGCCAAAAAGTCGGATACAAAGAAAGGAAATGTCACCCAAGAAACAAAACCTACACCCTCTGAGGCTGGCACACCAGGTCCCCCACCTCCTCCCAAAGTCCCCAGGCCGACGCTTTTCAAACCACTGATGTTCACAGTAGGGGTAGGTCCTCCCATTCTTCCACTAGAATGAGAAAATAGATTCATGCAGACACTACTGCACTTAGGTTTGGGACGGTATGATGCCGTTGGTTGGTTGTTGTCTGACTCCATGTCAGTTTACAGGCTGCTCTTTTGGTGCTGCGGCCATTCTGCAATATGAGACCCTGAAGTCAAGAGTTCAGTCTGCGAAAGATGAGGAGGAGTCAGAAAAACTGTTACAGGTGAGGTTCTAATGATACAAACTGCTGTCTCTCTCCTCCGCTGCTGTCAGCATATATACATATACAGTATATACCCAATGTAACTAATAGGTGAACCATTCATATATTCCCAGGGGTCTCAGGACATGACGTACTGGCATGAGTGGTGGAAACAGCTGTCAGGCTTCCAGCAACAGCTCATCCTCCTGATGTCCATGCTGGACGACTTCTGGAGCAGCCTCACAGAGGGACAGAAGACGGTCACCGGTAACTTATTTTGCAGACACAGACTCATTTTGTCCCTGTGTTTCTTCAACTTTAATGGCAAGCATCAACATCTTTACATGTGTTTAATATAATCCCACATTTCTTTATTACTGTTTTCCAGGCATCATTGCAGTAAATGCTGTAGTCCTGTGTTGCTGGCGGATCCCTTCAATGCAAAGAAGCATGATTAAGTACTTCACGTCCAACCCAGCCTCCAGTGAGTATGCGTGTTCCATACCACCAAAGTGCTTACACAAGGACAGTAAGGGCAATGCTCTTTTTGCACGTGTAAAATTTGCAGCTGGATCCACTGGACATGGTCTTCTTTTTTCTGTTCCCCCACCAGAAACACGGTATCTTCCCATGGTCCTGTCCTCCTTCAGCCACTATTCCATTGTCCACATGGTGGCCAACATGTATGTCCTGTGGACATTCTCATCAGGAATTGTCTCTCTCTTGGGGAAGGAGCAGTTTCTTGCAGTCTACCTGTCTGCCGGTGAGGAAAATAAAGAATAAGACTGGGGTCTGATAACATTTAATTGATTATAAATCCAGTATTGAAACAGTATTGAATTTATCAAACTCAAATCCCTTTTAATCTTGTACAGAATACATTAAGGTTCAGCTGTTTTAAGTATTACAAGTTATAAATAACTTAAACTTTAACTTAAACTTCCTGAATTTCATTAGACTCATAAATCTTGGAGCTTAACAAATTTGGGTACTTTAACAGATGGAACCAGTTGGTAAAATATATGGTGATTTTGACTGAGAAAATAAAATAAAAAAAGGGATTAATTAAAGCTAGAGTTGGTAATCTTCTTCAAAAATATTTTTACATCCCAACAGCAATCAATAAATCAAATGCTCTGACAAAATGCATGTGGCTTTCGCAGAACTTCCACAAGTTGCTAGCTTGACAGCTGTGAGTGCTAACATAAGACATGTTCATTGTTTATATTCATTATTATATTTCTATGTTCATAATGATAATTTTGGAGGAGTGGCTTTGGAGGGAGGCCTGAAGGGGCGGGCTATCAGTGTTGTCGACTTTCTTGCTAGATTTAGCGACTTTTGGAGCTAGTTAGCAGCTAGTGCTGCTAGCTACTTTCATTGAAAGAGAGTTAGCAACACTGGGCTGGGTTTTTCGGTTGGATCATTTTTAAAATCTAGCGTACTCTTTGTAGTTTCTTAAGATTACCAACCCTAGCTTTACGTTTTTTGGAGGAAGAAAGAGTGATATCTCAATCATAATGTGTATTTTCAGGTGTGATTTCCACTATGGTCAGCTACATGTGTAAAACTGCCACTGGACGTCTCCATCCATCATTAGGAGCGGTAAGATTTTTGATATTTGTTAAAGTATTGATACAGCTTAACCCAAAAGAAGTACAGTAATCCTAATGTTTTGTCCTGTTTTTTGTTTGATCCATAGTCAGGTGCTGTCATGGCAGTACTGGCCGCAGTCTGTGCAAAGGTGCCAGAGGCTAAACTAGGCATCATCTTCCTCCCCATGATCACCTTCACTGCAGGAAATGTAGGTGATGCACAAAATGTGTGTGTGTTTGTGTGCACTCCGTGCCTTGAAAAACATTTTCTTGTTATGTAGATACACGCCTCTGAAATGTAATGAGTACATTTTTTTGGTAATAGGGTGTTGACACTCCTATGTTGTGTTTTCACTGCAGGAAAGGGATGTAAATCTGTGCATGAACAAAACGGACAAAGTCCAGTGTGTGTGAGTGAATGTGTAAGTATGCATGTCTGAATGCATGGCAGAGAGATAGCTGTTGTTGATTTAGTGCAGCACATTGTGTGTAACTTCAGGTTGCTGTCATTGGTCTGCCTTTAGGCTCTGAAAGCGCTCGTTGCCATAGATACAGCAGGGCTCATACTGGGATGGCGGCTGTTTGACCACGCAGCTCACCTTGGCGGAGCCCTCTTTGGAGTGTGAGTGTTCCTCTTACATTGAAAAGAATAATGGAGTTTATTTATGGTTTTCATAAACAACAAAAATTCAAAACTCTACAGATGATGTATAAATGATGCAATAATACAAAAGTGTTTTATATTGGAGGAGAATGTCTTTAAGTTTTATCCTCAAAATACATCAGATGCAGTTAAGAGACAAAAGATTTAGGCTCACATTGTAAGAAATAATACAATGAAAGAATAAAAAGTATTCCCATAGCTGAGCTTCAGAGCAAAATCTCTCACCACAAGGTACATTTAGTAGGTGCTTTCGATCATGTCACATGATCTTCATGAGCTTAAAAAGGTGAGGTTCAAAGTCCTATAATTGCTCAGAAAAAATAATTTGAAGATCTATAATTCCTTGACAACTTGGACGAAATCTATTTGCTGATGAACAATGTGATTCAGTCGAAAGCTCCAGAACTGCTACTAAATGGACCTTGTGGTCACACTCAAGTAGAGCTGCAACGATTAATCGATTAGTTGTCAACTATTAAATGAATCGCCAACTATTTGATAATCGATTAATCGGTTTGAGTTATTATTTTTTTTAAAAGTCAAAATTCTCTGATTCCAGCTTCATAAATGTGAATATTTTCCGGTTTCTTTACTCCTCTATGACGGTAAACTGAATATCTTTGAGTTGTGTACAAAACAAAACATTTGAGAGGACGTCATCTTGGACTTTGGGAAACACTGATAAACATTTTTCACATTTTCTGACTTTTTATAGACCAAACAACTAATCGATAAATTAATCATCAGATTAATGGACAATGTAAATAATCATTAGTTGCAGCCCTACACTCAAGGTCAACTTACCAGCCTTTTTTTCAGGATCTTTCATCTTCTTCATCAACAGATGTACAGTAGATGGCTCAGTTGTCATCACATGAACCAAGTATGGAATTTCTGTCATGTGATCATAGCTGATTAAGACATTCATCAGCTCTTATCACATGAAACAGTTACTGTAAAGATAAATATATACTTACATACTATACAATATAATTTAATTATTGGATGTTTTTACAGTTACTGTTCTAGCTGGAACTTGAGCTTTATTCTGGTTACACTGGCATAAATCTTTTCAAAGGATGTTATTGTGTATTTATATTATGCGGTTTGGTAGTATCCTGTCCTACAGAACATTTTAACCTTCTCCATCTATCTTGTCCTACAGATGGTATGTGGCATATGGTCACAAACTGATTTGGAGAAAGAGGGAGCCTCTTGTGAAGCTGTGGCATGACATGCGTTCTCCAGGTGCTAGTGGATCCAGGCCAGGAGGTGGACCTGGGGTCGGTGGAGGAGGTAGTGGACCTGGACCACAATGAGACTCTAACAGGAGCCTTTTTTGAAAGAACTGGAGTCCACAGTTACCCCAGACTATGCAAGGACACTTTTATCCACCAAGAAGGAGTCGGGTGTTATTGTTTATTAACAAATATAGTTTTTCATTTAAGGTTAGTAATGAGAATAAGCTGATTTAATGGTATGCAGACAAATCGGGTCAGACCTCACACCTGGTGTTGCAATCCAGATGTTTACTGTGTAGACTGCTAACATCTGCTGCGCTACAAGTAACCACTTCACGCTACAAAATGAAAATGTCATCACTCTTCTACCTCTTAATAATCCGGAGATGTTTAACCTTCAGCCTTCATGTTGGCTTTTTCATTTTCATATTTTTTAAAGAGTGCTGATACAATTCAGTTATTGAAACATTCGCTGAATTCAATGTAATATACAGTCCTGTGGGCTGGTCTTATGTTGCTATTAAAACTGGAGTTTCAACAATCAGAGTTAATTACGCATTAATATTTTCATTTTATTTTTTTCATTTTCATTTTAATGAAGGGGGAAAGTTAGTCCTCATTGAAACCAGAACTTAACTCATAATTTTTGACAGGTGGGAACTCCTAATTCTACACAAGATGCATCAATATGTCAGTAATTTCCCTTGGAAGCCCTGAAAACAAAGGTGGGCTTTTGCAAAAAAAAAAAAAAAATTGGAGCAATGACACCACCCACTCCTTGATTTGGCACCATCACTTGATTCTTCAATCATTCAGTACATCTCAGGATCTTTGACCTCTGTTCACCAGGCTTAACTCTTATTAACTGATGTCATAATTATGAATTCATCCACAAATTCTGTTCAGATAAATAGTGTTGGCTTTATTTAACTGAATCTCACGATACAGTCTTACAAGCACACATTTAAAAAAATGATTATCCACGCATGCATAGTACTGTCCTACATAAACATCATGTTAGAACGTACATGATACCTGCAATAATTCTATTTTATTCAAATTCAAACTTTGGTGGAGACTTTTTTTGGCCAAATTTACTTAAGAATACCTACATCTTCTAACAGTCATTTCTAATCTGTAGGGACTTTACACAAGCTCACCAGAAAAGTGGCATATTCTATAAATAACTATAAATGTATTAAAACCAGAATTAGAAGGAGACAGCATCAAGACAGCTGTAAATTGTGGTTACAAACAAGGCAAAGCAGATCTAAGACTGACACCTGTTGGCTATAAAATAACTACAATCCACTGAGAGAGTTCTTCATCTTGAAGGAGAGGCAGCTTTGGTAACAATATACACATTACCTTATCAAATATGGACGTTTCGTCAGGCTGGGCCATGTGTAGAAAATTCTGATTGTCCAAAATCCATGATAGTCCTGCAGATGCAATGGTGAAACTGTTCAGTATCATGAAATACAAAAACACTGAGCAGGTAAACTTTAAGCAAACAAGCCAAATATTATTATGAAAAAAACATTTTGTACTGTATTTCACCCTCTGCTGAAACGCTGTCATATCACTGTTGTTTTTTTTGCAATAATGTCATCAAAACTTGAAAAGATTTTGTCCATGAAATTTGAAATTTAGCTTCCTACACATGCAGTGTGTCTAAACAAGAACCTAATCCTGATCCTAGACAGGTGTAAATTAATCAGACTTACCAAACCGTTACCTAAGTCTGTCTGTCTTCAGTCTAAAACATTCAGCGGTGTGGCAGCTCCTCAGCCTCTACTCTTGTGGTTGGCATAGCTGGGGAAGCCAAACTGGGAGACCATCAGGTTGGAGAAGCAGAGCGGCATGAAGCCGTAGATCTGTGTCAGCCTGTTCAGGCAGAAGGATCTCTGAAGAAGGTGTTCGGGGCGATGCCACATACCCTGGTACCCGCTGCTGGCATCCTTTTCCAGGTTGCGGAGGTCCACCGGTTTGACAAAGACCCCAGAGGGTTTGTTAATGCTGCCTATGGAGTGTTTCCTCAAATCCAGCGCTACAGCAAAGTTCATAGCAATGTCATCACAATTCTGTGTTTCATCCACCAGCGCGTGCACCTCTCGAGGTTGGTCCTGGAAGAGCTGCAGGTAGCGACGGTGGAAGAAGGCAGCACCGATTAACACCATGGAGTATCTGCAGTGAGTCGACGGATATAAAAGTATAAAACGTCAAAGTAAGACCAAACCAAACAAGCAGCCAACAAGCATGCATTTCATGTGGAAGCTTGAAAAAATTATGACAAAAGAAAAGCAGTACTTACTTGTCACCTCCAGCTGTTTCTGGGTCCTGTAGTTCAAAGCTGCCATAACTGTACACTCCTCCTGGTGTTGAGACGTGTTTCCGTGGGACGAAGCCAACAATCTGGTCTGGAAATTGCTGCGGAACCAAAAACAAAAACAACTTCTGCTATACCTGCTTATGTCCATCACATTGTGTACGGTGCAGTGCCACAGTGGTTCTCAACCTTTTACAGTTGCGACCCCCCCCCAGAATAATCAGGTTGGTGTTCGCGATCCCCCAGTTTTACTCAGTGAATTAAGGATTTAATTTGACCAAACCTAGAATTGCTGATTGTTGGAACAATGGAAAGACTAGCGGACTAATGGTTTTGGTGAGTTTTATTTTGTTTCTGTTTCAGTTTTAAGTCTGTCTTAGTTCGAAATAAGAGAGAACTTACATACATGGTACATGTAGGCACATCCGACACAGCTCCGCAGCAGGAGAGATCAGCTTTCTCGATCAATATAGCACGCACTGGTGAATTTATTTATTCATTGGACTACATTTACCATCAGCACTGATTGGAAAGCCACATAAAAAGGTGGCAAAATTTCCCTTTAATAAAATTTCCGTTTTTTATTTTTTTTTTCTCCAAAACCGTCTGGGGACCCCTGGAAATTATCTTGCGACCCCCCCAGGGGTTGAACCACTGCAGTACCAAATTATGTTTTTGCTTTTTATTTACATAATCAATTATCAAGTTATGCCCAAATGTTATTTAGATACAGAATCTGTCATCTACATTGTCCCTGAAGGATATTACCTTCCAAACAGAGAGAGCAAAACTGATGTCAGGAACACTGACCAGGGTGTCGTCATCCAGCATCAGCACAGCTAAGAATCAAAGCAAAAATCCATCAAACAAAATGTTGAAACAGACAACATATAGGTCTACATAATCATATTTAGTAGCATACACAATATGCAAGCTGATAGCTATACTGACCATCAGTATCAATCTCAGGGAATGGTTGTAGTCTGTTGCGCATCTGATTGACAGTCTGCTCCTTGAAGACCACAGGGACCGGATGAGGCCCCAAAGAGTTCCATAACTTTAGGGGTGTCTGCTCCCCGATGTTGTTCCAGACTATGATGATCTGCTGAAGATGAGGCACTGCCTGGTAATGGTTTAGGAGTCTGAGCAAAATGTCTGTGCGGTTGTAAGTTTGGATGATGATGGTGAACCTCTGCTCCTCCTCTGTGCTGTCACCATGGTGGCCCTCTGCAGGATTCTCCTTTTGTGACGTTGCCCTGCGTAGCACTCCCAGGACCCCGACGCCTCCTTGGTCCTCGGCAGGGGGCAGCAGAGCGGTCAAGGCTGCGCCGACCAGGAGGAGCAGCAGGATTGGCCAAACCAAATAGGCTCGCCGGAGCCCCACGCAGCATCGAGGGACCCTGCTCCATAGGAGACACACAGATGGGCAGGACATCCCATTACAATGTACCAGAGATGCTCACAAGTCATTTATTGCAAGTCCAAGTCAAGTCTCAAGAATTTGAGCTAGAGTCCAAGTCAAGTCTCAAGTCTTTGAGCTAGAGTCCAAGTCAAGTGTCAAGTCTTTGAGCTAGAGTCCAAGTCAAGTGTCAAGTCTTTGAGCTAGAGTCCAAGTCAAGTCTCGAGCCTTTGAGCTAGAGTCCAAGTCAAGTCTCAAGTCTTTGAGCTAGAGTCCAAGTCAAGTCTCAAGACTTTGAGCTAGAGTCCAAGTCAAGTCTTTGAGCTAGAGTCCAAGTCAAGTCTCAAGTCTTTGAGCTTGAGTCCAAGTCAAGTCTTTGAGCTAGAGTCAAGTCTCAAGTCTCTTCTGGTTGTAATGAATGTTCTATCATCTGCTGCATGCCATGCCATCATCACTCCTTCATCTATTACCATATAGTATCAGTACTGATTGGTTGTTTGTCATATGATTACTTTAAACAGTCTATTGCAATGCAATATGAAAATCAAACACAATGAAAACTTGCCTTTAAAGTAAATAATTGTATTTTTCCCACTAAAACTGTATATAGACTAAGTTTAAATAGCCTTATTAGGCATGCTATAATAACCATAACTTGTTGTTCAAAAACAGTTAGAGTACAAACATATTGTATTACTCCACCTGGTCTCCAATTAATGATATCTTATAAGCTAACTTAACACATCACTCTAGCCTCTCAAACCCAGAGATGTTCACAAGTCATTTTTTGCAAGTCCAAGTCACTGTGTGTGTGCAATTGAGTCCAAGTCCCAAGTCCAAGTCCCCATCTCTGCAATGACTCCACTCAGGATACATTCACATGCTATGAGACAGAAAAGCATGGCTTAACACTCACAGCTGTATTGCAACCAACTTATTTTCTGTGTAAAACACTTTCACTGGCCTCACAAGTATTGCATGACTATGTTCAACATTTTATTTTGGCCTATGTTTTTATTCTGTATTGTTTTTATCTTGATGTTTGCACTATTTTAACTTATGTAAAGCACTTTGTAACTATGTTTTGAAAGGTGCTATACAAATAAAGTTTATTATTATTATTATTATTATGTGAGTCTTTTCAGAAAACACTGGGTCTATCACAAAGTAATTAAATGTCAAAAAGCCTTGCGCACATAAACATTGTGGTGAGAACTTTTACAAATTAAATGCTAGTTTACCTCAAAACTGCCTTATTGCTCAATGAAACTATTATTTAACATGCAGTAATCTTAGACCAGTATTAGTTCTGTAAGTAGGCCTATACATAACGCCATTCCTTGAGCCACATGATAGCTATTTATTTGCATTAAACACGGTAGAAGTGATGTTTTATTTCTTTGCATAGCTCATAACTCACCTCATTTCGTTGGCACTGCTGCACACAGTCAGTTTACTTTACATGGTCGCCATCTTGGCTAACCAAAGAGCCTAAAAGAAAAGAGTTACGACAAGCTAACGTTAGCCGCGACGTAGTGAGTGGGGGGTCAGTTGTGTTGTTGGTTAAACTGCAAATTGCGAACTAGCAACTTGAAAAATACGTTTACATTTTCTATGTTACAGTGTTCATCAGTTTTCCCTCACTTGAGCATATTTCCTACCTTTTTTTGGTAACCGATGCCATCTTTTTTGTGCTAAACTAACGGATTGTCATTGTCTTTTTGATTTTTTCCGTTGGAGGCACATCTCCACCCACTCCAGAGATGCTATCCCAACGCCGTTGGATTGGGTTGTGTCTACAATGTACGAAAACTCTCGCGAGACTTGCTGCCCCGAGAGCAACATTCCGTTATAACCTCACAAAACCTGTGTATTCATTCATACTGCTCACAGCAACGCTCAGGTAGGCTACGTCTCGTTAAGTGGTGCAGTGATTGAATTGTTTGTACAAAGTAATATTCATAACACATACCCGTGTTATGAATATTACTTTGTAACTTGGGAAACTTCTTCTTCTTCTAATTCTTCTCCTTCTCCTCCTCCTCCTCCTCCTTCTTCTCCTTCTTCTCCTCCTCCTCCTCCTCCTTCTCCTGCTCCTTCTTCTTCTTGTTCTTCTCCTCCTCCTGCTTCTCCTCCTTCTTCTCCTCCTCCTCCTCCATCTTCTTCTACTTCTTCTCCTCCTCCTCCTTCTTCTTCTGCTCCTTCTTCTTCTTATTCTT
>CAKAKR010068784.1:0-35939 GCA_916700685.1 Adelosebastes latens
TGTTAATGATAATTTAAATGATCTGTGTCTAAAAAAGATTGAAAATGGATATCAGATGGAACATTTTTCATTACAAAAAGAATACTGACACCACAATTAACAAAATAATATTACACCGTCGTGTGCCATAAATTGTAATTGTGTGTTATCAGACATGTTTTGTGGGTGTCAATGAAATTAATGTGTATAGCAGGTTCAGTCAATATTGATGGCTAATTGGTCTAATGATAAATTTGATTGCATGCAGAATGTGAAAATGGTATTATTTGGATGAATTGCCATGCAGTGTGGTACAGACATGCATGTCCCTCTAAGGATTAATTGTAATAACTTCAGTGATACCTTAACCTTTCATCTAGTGCTACCATCAAATTAAAATTGTTATTTGTCCAATACTTTGATTTATGACTAAATACCAGGCGGCAATCTACGGTTCTGAAAAATGAAGCCAATGCGGAAGTGCCTTAAACTTGCATTCTTTCTAATAGCCAGCAGGGGGCGACTCCTCTGGTTGCAAAAAGAAGTCTGATTGTATAGAAGTCTATGAGAAAATGACCCTACTTCTCACTTGATTTATTACCTCAGTAAACATTGTAAACATGAGTTTATGGTCTTAATCGCTAGTTTCAAGTTTTCTTCAATACAACATGATGTTCATTTAGTAAATTATGGTCCAATTTAGAATAAAATAGATGATAAAGCAGGGTATGCTTTAGGGTGTGGCTACCTTCTGATTGACAGGTCGATACCACGGCGTTTTCCGGTCTGGGAGTTGTCCGTGTTTTCGTCTAACAACTTATCTCATTCGGCGTTCGGTTTTACTTAGCTCCACCCTCTCGTGTCACTTCTGGTTGCAAAAAACCAAGATGGCGACGACAAAAAAACGAAATGGCGACGGCCAAAACGCCGACCTCGATGCTTCAAAACGGCAGTTCACAAACCAATGGTTGACGTCACGGTGACTATGTTCACTTCTAATATACAAACTATGCTAAATACCTGTAAAACTGACATTCCCATCAGCCTGTTATGCTAATTAGCAAATGTTAGCATGTTATCATGCTAAACTAAGATTATATCTGGTATATAAAAGCATGTTAGCAATGTCACAGTGAGCCTGGTTGTTGACTCTTAGTCTTGTTAATTATTGGTTACATAGAGAGCCACCTATGTCCACCTGTATGTTTGCATAATTTGTCATTTTGGGAAATACTCTTCTCTGCTTTTGTTTCTTTATGCTAAGCTAAATATGTCCTGGCTGTAGCTTCATATTTACCATACAGATATGACAGTGACTCACACCATACTTCGCCTTTTGTGTATAATTCACTCTGCCATCCCATGTCCTCCTCAACTTGTTTGTTTTCTCTACCTTGCTATGTGCAGGGCGCAGCATGTTGTGTCCATTTGTTACCATATTTGTTATGACTGCTGTGTACTGTAAGACTGTCCTTTGTGTCCTATATGCTTGCCATGAAAATTGAATTAGCAAGCCTCCCTGCCAGCGTAGTTCATTGTAAGTTGTTGATAACTTGTCACTCACAATGCAGCACTCCCAAACAATGACCAAAACCATGGGCTGAAAACATGTAAACCCAAGGGAAGATGTCACATTTCCCAGGGATATTAATGCGCTCCCCTGGATTTAAATCTGCATAGAGGAAAACAACAACAGGCAAGCCGGCCTCTCCAAGGTGAAACACAAGTGTTATTTTATTTATGCCCTACCCATCTCCCACCCTCCCCTACCTTCTTTGTCTCCTCTCCCTGGGGAGCCGGGCCGCTGTGCCCCAGAAAGCTGACATGCCCAGGCTGAGGGGAGCGGGAGCAATGGGGGGAGATGGGCAGCATCGTGGTCCCAGACAGAGCCGGCACTGAACACATGCAGCAGTTCTCCTCCTCTGCACCAACACACACTTTCTACAAGCACTCGCTTGACCTTCAGAGAGGGTTTGGTGGGCGAGTACCGACTGGGAAAAGAGTCAACTTATTTTTTGAGAGATTAAGGGCGTGGCAAAGGCTGTTTTGAAGTTCATATACAGTAGTGTATAAGTTAATGGTTATGGTGAGTGAAATGGTCAGGAGCTTAAATTCAAATTCTTATGCTTTGTGCTTTAATAGTGAAGGTAAATAAAGTCATTTTTAAATTGATATTTTTCAAAATATATATTATGGGATCTCCAGGTCTTCTCCTCCCCCTCTTTCTGAGAGCTGCTCCCCTTTCTGCCGAAGATTGATTGGTTGAGAGCAAGATTGACATGTCAACGACAGCTGCCCGGCAAACTAACCCTGTTAGGTCAATGCACCCTGACAGCTAGCTGACACCCCAATTTCCTGATGAGCTGCCTGCTGTGTGCTGTCTCTTAAGGAAAGCTTAAGACATCTTCTCCACCACCCTCCCCGTTCCTCCTGCTTAATTTCTTTCCATCACTTGTCATCTGATTATGCGGTCGTTCACTTTGTTGTGTCAGCAGATGGAGAGGGGGTTAATGACTGGGGGCTGAGAGTGCCTCGGTACACCCCCCCGCCTCGCAGAACATGTAACTTCACAGTATCTAATGGATTAAAGGAAGAGGGATGGAGAGAGTGGTACATGTCTGTGCATGTGGAAAAGCCAATCGAAGGCTCTTGAAACTGTTTACATGCATGTTTTCTGTGTCTTCTTTCCTTCAGAGTAGTGTATGCTTAGAGATGGATTATGATTAAGAAATGGACAAAATTGGAAATGTATAAAAATAAATCAAAAAATATTTGTATTTATAGAGGAAATGCACTCAAAACCTATTTTCAAATATATTAATTATTATTATTACTTAAAGGTGTATCTAAATATATTTTGAGTAGGGCTGTCAAAGTTAACGTGTTAACGCAAAATCGTTTTAACGCCACTAATTTCTTAAACGCATTAGCGCAATCAATCTTTTGGCGGTTGTAGCGGGTTTCAGTTTTAAAGCTAGAGTGAAGATACTGGCATCATATGAAACTAAAAAAAACGTAAGGAATCCATTGGTACCAACTATGTCATACTAGCTTGTTGCGAGCGAGGTTAAATATGCTCTAAACTTGTGCTAAATTTTGGCGAAGAAAAACTGTCATGGCCATTTTCAAAGGGGTCCCTTAACTTCTGACCTCAAGATATGTGAATGAAAATGGGTTCTATGGGTACCCAAGAGTCCCCCTTTATAGACATGCCCACTTTATAATAATCTTATGCAGTTTGGGGCAAGTCATAGTCAAGTCAGCACACTGACAGCTGTTGTTTTCTGTTGGGAAATGTTATGATTTGAGCATATTTTTTATGCTAAATGCAGTACCTGTGAGGGTTTCTGGACAATATTTGTCATTGTTAATTAATTTCCAAAAATAAATATATACATACATACAGAAGTATTTACCCCCTCCCATGTTGATAAGAGTATTAAATACTTGACAAATCTCCCTTTAAGGTACATTTTGAAAAGATAAAAAATGTGCGATTAAATTTGTGATGAATCTTGATTAACTATGGACAATCATGCGATTAAATATTTTAATATATTGAAAGCCCTACTAAAAAGAAACAAAATGCACAATAAACAAAGTTAGAGATGAATTTGACTGATAGCATTATTATTATTTGATTTCCTATAGATATTATGATAATATCAATATCATGAATTTTTTTGGCCACGATAATCATAATTGTGGAGTGAAAATCTGATATTGTGACAGCCCTAGGTAGCCTATTAAACATTAGGTTGTACTTAATTGACAGCTAGAATGGCTGAATTTAATAGAAAGATACATGGTTTTGCTATACTGTTAGTCCAAAAAAGTAAAGAAAATAATAAATCGTGGGTCTTAAAGGTTTTCTTAAAGGGTCTTAACTGCACACATTATATAAAAAAATACATGTTCTATTGGCACATACAATATATTTCCAATGGTATATGTCCTCGTCATTTACCATAACAAAGGCTATCACCATATTTAATCAATCTATCCGCCATAACTGACTGCTCTAAAAACTACCATAAAAACTCCCACTGCAAAACATAACCGATTCAGTAAACAAAACATATTA
Source organism: Adelosebastes latens (assembly GCA_916700685.1). NCBI lineage: Eukaryota > Metazoa > Chordata > Actinopteri > Perciformes > Sebastidae > Adelosebastes > Adelosebastes latens. The sequence goes on from CAKAKR010068784.1 coordinate 4,064, forward strand.
AATCTGGGATAACCTGATAATTATGGCTCTAGTATCAGGTAATAGACCCCTTCTCACATCTCAAATAAGCCATATCATCCCCTTATCAGACATGATTTAATGAGTCAGCATCGCAGCCTTTTTCTAACCCCAGATCTGATTATTAACATGCCACCCTGAACACGCAAACACTTCTGGGCCTTCCTTGTCTTACCGGGAATGAATTCACTTCATGCCGTATAATGAGAGTCGGTATGGGGTCCATATGGTTACAGCAGGGTTGGGTAGGAGTGGAGAAAGAGAGACAGGAAGGGGGTAATGCACGTTTTAATGAGATGTGAGTCTCTGTGGCACACCTGCACTCCAGCAATCTGTGAAGATTGCTCACTAGAGCCTAGAGAGGTATAAGACCTGAGTAAAGTGCAATAGAAGAGCCTTAGAGTGCCTAAAATGCGGCACTGACTTCATCAACAACCGTATACTAAATGCATTAGCCTGGCTGATTAGGACAAGAGTAGCCCTGCTGGATTTTACCTTTGTTGTCATGAGCAACACAGAAAGCTAATCAGGTATTACTTGTAATTCTTTTTAGCATGTGTTTGATGGTCATCTGGCTCTCCGTAGGTTGCCGTACAGATTGGATATGGCCCCGAGAGTGGATTGTGACTCACAGCGTCTGTGACTCAGCCTATGTTGTCTCTCTCTGTAGCAGCTAGTTGGACATTTGCCCGCCACATGGCTGACTCCGAGCGATTCATTTCTGCCATGTGCTCGCAGCTTGGCGTAGCTGCCTTTGTAGCGTCTGTGTCACATGACAATGATGTGATTGCGAGGGTGAGCCAGTGGTGATGATAGCCAGATTCCAGGTACCGCAGGGACCTGCACAGCGGTTCGGATGGAAGTTTAATCTGTCCTGCAAATGTTAATGAAGTCATCTATGTCCGATCAAAGGGAATAATTCATCCAATCAGCAGAGACGAGTGCACAGACACGGCACAGCATTGTATCTATAATTGTTTTGACCTTGACGTCCGGAAAGAAAAGGATCCAAGTTCCTATGAGCCACGGCCAACAGTGCACAATACAGTAGCTCCAGTAGCATTTATTGCTATTCTACACAGCTCTATGATTTCACATTGCAGCCCGACTGGGCTAAATTATCGTGGTTTGACTGGGAAATAGCTGCTCAAGGACAAACGAAGACAAACAGCATGTTATCCTGAGCCAGAGGGGGGCCGAGTCGACTGATCTCGCACAAGAAGACCACACCAAGACCACTGGGGGCCTATTAGGGGCTACAGATTGTAGGGCCTTGTCATGCATTCACTCTATTTATGCCTCTCAGTTATCTTTTAAATAATGCATCTCTGTTTAAGCATAGTCCTGCTTTTTTAAACGCAGCACCTGGCACGCTTTGGTATTCCGCAGTTTGCTCCCTCCCGGGGCACCGATTCTTTATAAGGCTTTGTGAGGGGGCTTTGGTTCGGAGATGTGAGGGGAGAATATGACTGAACTGAGAGCTGCTGCATGACAATGATGTTAGTTGGAGGAATGGCTGGTTTGTATTGTGTTGTAGCTGCAAAGCACAATGCATAATGAAATAGGACAGAAGAGGATAGAGAAATAAAAGCACAGCAATCTAACAATCATGATTCAATTGATTTAACATTTTTTGTAAAAATACAAACTTAAATATTAAGTGATATGAGTTTTCTTGTATTGTACCTTTTCATTTTTTTTTATCATTAATATTAGTGTGGTGGTGTATATTTCCACCAGCAGGAGGGCAGACTTGTATATAAGTGTGTGTATGTGTGCTTCTTCAGAATTTGGTTTTAAGTTTTAAATGCATGATTGCAATTCTTTGCACGTGCGTTTCCATTTCTTGTTTGTGTGCATTCTGATTTGAATATTTTTAAATTTTAAGTTTGCTACGTGTTGCAGATCTGAGTTCAAATGTATGCGGCTAATGAGGCCTCTCAAAGGCCTATTAGAGAAAGTGTTCTGAACTTCTGGCCACTCTGATCCGGGTGGTTAGTGCTCTTTCCCCAATGGACCTTTGATTCTGACCCAGTTAGTGGGAAAAGCATAATGAGCTGAATGTTTCTAGGTTTATTCTCTCATTAGCTCTGACCTGTGCTCGACAGTATTCTGTCGTCTTCTGCAATAAAATTTCAGTCTTCTCTATTTGTTCTCTGTTAACTCACCACAGTTAAAGGTATAATATGGAACTTTTACACATTAAAATGTCTAAACACGACTAGACCTGTTATATATTTTTTTGAGTAGTGTTCTTACATCATCCCAAATATGATTGTTATATAATAAATCCATTTCAAACTTAAAGAAATCTGTAATTTTAATCAAGTTAATCAATTATTTGGTCGCCTGTCAATGCCGTCATATCCCCTTTGCGCATGCCTCAGCGTTGTGGTTGTCTGCTATAAGCTGTCATAAATTGACTTTTTATCCAGTTATAAGCCACATTTTTATGATTCACTTTTTAGATTTTGGTAGTTTTTAACTATATATTTTAATCTGTTGAAAGATTTTAATCATCGGACATCTGGATCTGAAGTTGGCTCCTGGTAAAAACCATAAGAAGTGGATGTAGTCACACTGACTTCACCCATTAGTTTGTGGACTGCCATTTCGAAGGGTTAGGGTGGATAATTCGTCTCCCGGCAAAAACCTCCTGAACTTCTGGATCTTAAGTTATCAGAGAAACAAGCTGAGCAAACGTTAGCCGCAGACCTCTGTGGATAATTTGGCCATAAGAAGCGGACGTAGTCACGGTGACGTCAGCCATTGGTTTGTGGACTACTGTTTTGAAGTCTTGAGTTTGGCATTTTGTTTTTTGCAACCAGAAGTGACACAAGAGGGTGGAGCTAAGTACAAAAAAATGCAAAATGTTACAATTAACTTTCACCAACGGAAAACACAGTGTGAAAGGGTTAAAGTTGTAACATGAAGAGGCAGACAACAGCCAGACTGAACAACGCTGTAGTAGCGACCTGTCAATCACAAGGTAGCCACGCCCTTAAGCATACCCTGCTTTATGGTCTATTTGACTCTAAATGGGACCATAATGTACTAAATGAACATCATGCTGTATTGAAGAAGACTTGAAACTAGCGATTGAGACCATAAAGTCATGTTTACAATGTTTACTGAGGTAATAAATCAAGTGAGAAGTAGGCTCATTTTCTTATAGACTTTTATACAATCAGACTTCTTTTTGCAACCACAGGAGTCGCCCCCTGCTGGCTGTTAGAAAGAATGCAAGTTTAAGGCACTTCAGCATTGGCTTCTACTTTTCAGGACCAGAGGTTGCTGTCTCCTTTTTACCAAGAAATAAAGGATATAACACCTGTCAATGAAAACAGAGGCTCGCTAGAATTTGTTCAAAAACATTTGATATCGTGTTTCTTTCTTTTGTGACTAAGGCTCTTATGAAAGAAAGAAAATTGGTTGACTTGATACAGCAACACATACTGTAGATTTCGGGGTCACAAGAGAAGACACAATATGATATAAATAAATAAAATAAAAAACATAGAAAAGTGTAAGACCCAGTTACAGTAACAATACAGTGAAAGGAAAAGAACAATAAACTCCATGAATGAAATCTAAACAGCTAATTGGTCCAATGGAGTAATCAAATTTCCAGGTAAAGTCCTCCTGAACTGTGAACACTGAAGGAATCCTAACCAGGAGAAGCTGACTGCAATGACGGCAATGGTGGTGTAGACAACAACTCCCATGATCCCACCCTACTTCACAACGTCACCAGACTCTGTCTTTTGTTATTGTTTTGATTGAGAGATCCCACAGGGCAGAAAATGACATATTGTGCATTTAAAGCTGCAGTCTGTAACAGCATCGGTGACGGAGAAGTTGATGTGTTGGCATTTACCAGCTTTTCTCACCTGATTGTTGTTGGTGTATGGTCAAAGTCAGTGAAACTGTCTTTAGAGTGACTTTACACTCAGTAATGTGCAGTATTGGGCAGTAAGTTGTTATTCAAGTGGTATCACCTGAGTATCTTGGCTTGGACACTGGAAACTTTTGACAGACAGACTGTGTTACAAACTGAGAATGTGGAGATTGATAGAAGTGTGGGTTTAGTGGCTATAATATCAATATATAAATTCAAAAACATCATAACAATGTACAGTAAAAGTTTACAGGTGGTAAGTGATTAATTGTAATTTGCTGAAAGGTGCTTGCTTATTGTCACAATGTGCACCACTAATCACTAAATCTGACAGTAACTCTCACATTGAAGCAAACAGTAGGGAGTTAATAATTAAAACTCCAAAAGATCTGAAAACTTGCATTTCCTGCACTCTGATTCCAAGAATAAAAAAAAAAACCTTCTACATTTCTCCCTACCAGAGATTCCCACAGCATTGCTATGATTGGTTATCAAACGCATGTCTTCTCAATCACAGAAGGCCGCACAGTGTGGGAGCGGCTCACTCTGCGGTGGAACAAAAGTCCTGAGACGGGCCTCGGATGGAAATAGAGGTAATTAAACAGGTTTTTACAGTCATTTCATGTCACGCTGCTGGAACCTGAGGAACATGTTCCCTCAGATTTCAGACTAATGACAGACTGGAGACTCACGGGCACTCGGGTCAACGGGATAAAGTTCAACATCAAATACGGACAAGGTACCCTGCAGGGCTGCTGGAAACTGTCTGGTTTGTTGAAATTCAAGGCTGGTTGTCTAAAACCAAAAGGAACTGAAATATTGACTGTCAAAACTTATTTTGCGTTGTTTTGCTCAAGGTATTTTGACATGGCATGTATGACAGGAGGTATAGTTGGGCACAAATCAGCTGGGATTTGGCAGGGACCAAACTTTTGCAAAATGGGATAACCTGTACTTCTAACCACCTTTCTTCACTCTGTGAAGTTTCCCCCAAACTAAACACCAGCAGATGTCACCAGAAGCAAAAGTCTTCTTACACAAAATAAGCTACAGATGGAAAATTAGTTCAGGAGAAGAACATTGTGTTTAAAAAAGATTCCTTGACTGGTAAATTAAACCTTATTATTTAACCTTGAAACAAGACTACAAAGATTAAAGGCCACATACGTACACAATGTTCTTGGTTTTTGGAGAAAGTTTTAGAGAAAGAAAAGGCAGAAAGTTGTACTCCTATAAGAAATTTTACATGCACACAAGCATACATATGAGAAGCTTCCCTATGAGGAGATTACATGTCTAAGCTGCAAAAGCCATTTTGAAACCTGCTCAGTACAAAAGCAAACACCAATAATAAAGGTATTAAGAATTTTAATCAAGGACTTATTTAACATGGTAATTGCTGGTGACAAAAGCAAAGGACCACGTGATTAAATACTCAATGACCACAATCCTTTACTAGTATAATTTAACGCAGTCGCCTACAGATTCACTCCTGGTATTCTGGGGAGGTGGTATCACTGATTCTCAAAGCACCTCAGACAAATGTTTAGCATATTCAACATCCCAGGATCAATATGTTGTCCGGGAATAGCGTCTCTCACGCTCCACAATTAATTCACTGATGTCGACCTCTGGCTTGAGTTTTAGTGAAGCCAACATCATGCGCCTGCTGATGGGACGGAGAGGGACATAAAGCGAATGACCTGTTTTAATACTCCTCATCAAAGCCCACAATAAAAGATCAAATGGGGCAGGAACAACCAGGATCTCTCACAATGACCTTAAAGTAAGATGCTAAATGTCGTGTAGGTTGTGACAAAGGTCAGCTTGCTATTGATCGTTCCGCAGCAAGTCTCAGCAACATTTCCTGACATGCTTTGATGGGTGGCAATGTAAGCCTTTTGGGGGGGGGTGGGGTGTTTAATAGCCATATACCATTTATACAGTCTGTCAAGGGTGGACTGCATGTAAAAACACACATTTTTACCCAGAATGGCCCATCAAAAGTGCAGTATAGCATATTTGTTTGGCTAAATACCATTTAAAATGTTGTTGACAAGTAATACATTTGATAATATATATAATATATATAGTTATAATTCTGTATCTGATCATCTCAATAACAAAATGGACCAAATAACAGGTGCTTTTTTATTTAAGTTTAGAAAAATATAAATCTCTGAAATGCATAGGGTCAGTAGCAAAAATAAGGATGACAGTGTATCATGCATTAATGTTGCTATTCGTTAAAAATCCAGTTTAATCAATAAGTGTAAAAAATTAAATAAAAACAGTACAGTTTTAATAATTTTCTCCTCATGTAATTTTAATGAGGCAAAGGCTCATTCATCAGCAGTGAAGGTAACACCAAAGAAGGTCCAGTATATGTATCACAAGAGCCCATAACATGGACCTTGTCTTGCTTTCATTAACAACAACCAATCACTGCAATATGTTTCAGTATATTAGCAAAGGATTTCAATAACAATGCAGTAAAACAAATCTGATTTACTTTTTAATATTGACATAACATCTGGCCATCCTTAAACATCACATTCCTGCAACTTCGCCATCAAAGAAAAGTCTGACTCACCCACCATTTAATACCATCATAATAATGTTTGCCAGACATGTTCACAAATTTGTTTGTGCTCCATTTGTAATTACAATATTTCCAGTGCCACTTTGATGCACAACAGCTGAATACTAAGTGCTGACATTATACGACTGCATGCGAGTCAGACTTGTTGCTCGTGTGTTTTGCTCTAATGTTATAAAATAAAAGATTCATCCATTCTTTGGCATTTTGTCACCTCTGCTTCATGAGTGTTGTTTCATGATTTTTTAGCCCCATTTTGGATCTGTTGCTTTTCCTTGACAGGGAAATTCTCAATTAGTCTGCCATCGTCGTGCAGGGAAAAAGATAATCTGGATGATCTCTGAACACATCTCTTTCTACAGAACCAGCCATTGTTAGACACGTCAAACAGATAGCAAATATGATTTTGAAGAAAAAGATTTTTGTGTCATCTTGCGTGGCTTACAGGTTTTTCATCAGTTGGCATGATGCTTACACACAGACACAAAACTGGAGGAGGGGCTTGTCACTGAAATGAGAATACCTTTGGTCCACCTTAAAGGTCGGCTCACCTTAAGCAAGCCTGAGCCATCGTTGTGGCTAATTTCGGGGCAATCCTCCTTCACTTTAAGCAGCAGGTAGCATGCAAGACACAGGAACTTGGCTTGGGTCTTGAGGAGTTGTAGCATTTATTCACCGACGGCTTAAACTGTACGCATACTGCACTGCTACATTCACACCTATAACGTTACTACTGACTTCATACCCACCGTCTGTCACACATACGGCATAATTCCCAGAGGCTTTGGCCTGGTGGGGAGTCAATTTAGGGCCGGCAGGGGTTGCAATACACTGCCGGAAACTCTCGCTCAGAGGCCCTCCTTACCACAACAAAATTCCAATGTTGACATCTACTCAAATATAACCATTTAATATAAGCCAGTAAAATCAGTGGTAACAAAATAGGAACGAAATAATAACAAATAAGTGGTTTAGATTCTATAGTAAACTTGGGGGGTGTACTATGAGAAAAGAGGGTCAGGTTTTATTTTTATTTTCCTTTAACACTGGAGAATAAGACCCTCCAGTAGTAAACCCACATCACCCACCACCTCTTGTCATCAATGATGAGGGGATTAGCCTCTGCTGGTTATCTGAAGCCACCGATGACAAAGATAGAGAGAACTAGGCAGATTAGATGAGAGTGGTATATTTTTGTACTCTCTGATCGGGTGAAGGAAATGATGAATGGACTAATACCTGCCTGCGTCTTCCTCCTCTCCTGGCTCTGGCTTTATTGAGGTCTTTAGATTCACTTATCTGCAGGCCCCCAGGTTATCGCTCTCTACTCCTTCAATGACAAGTGCCCCCTCAGAGAAGCCCTGCAGACGCTCTTTTCCCTAAACAAAGGAATTCACACTCCTATTCCGCTATTTGTCTTTCATGATGCAGATCAAGCATGAAGTGGATGTTTTGCTCACTTTCACAACCAGCAGACTCATTTTGTTGTATTAAGGAGAGCAATAATTGATCGCAAATTGCGATGTAACCAGGTGGTTAACACAGAGTTGATTAAACCTTCTATAAGGGAATGTTTTGCAAAGTAGGAAACTCTAAAAGCCTGTTGAAAACTCCACTCTTTTGTTCTGACCATATGACTGATAATCATTGCTTTCATTTTTATTTTTCTTATCTAATTTTGCACATTGGACCGCAACCAAATAAGCAGCAATACCTTTGCATGGGTTTGAACATCTGTGTTTGATGATTGTCAATATTGCGCCAGTTGTCCTTGTTTTCTGCTGCCAGCGCAAACACACAAACGGTGGAAAACTGAGGTGGCGATTCAGTTCCGTTTGATTTGAGTTTATCCTTTTGACCAGGCTGTATTTAAACAAATGGTGTAATCTCACTGACTGGCATCTGTAAGGGGTGACCCAACACAATTACTGGTGCTGACATTCCAGCTGTACTTCAGCTAGAATTAGTGCTTTTTTTTTGAGGAGCCTTTTTTGGCCTCTGTTTGAGGAAGTTGAGAGACACTTTTTGCAAGCCAAATTTGTATATCCATATCAGGGCTGTCAATCGATTAAAATATTTAATCACGATTAATCGCAAATTAATCACACATTTTTTATCTGTTCAAAATGTACCTTACAGGGAGATTTGTCAAGTATTTAAGACTATAGGCTTGCTTTATGCAAATATACGTATATATTTATTATTGGAAATCAATTAACAACACAAAACAATGACAAATATTGTCCAGAAACCCTCACAGGTACTGCATTTAGCATACAAAATATGCTCAAATCACAACATGGCAAACTCAAGCCCAACAGGCAACAACAGCTGTCAGTGTGTCAGTGTGCTGACTTGACTATGACTTGCCCCAAATGCATGCATGTGATGCATGCATGTGATTATCATAAAGTGGGCATGTCTGTAAAGGGGAGACTCGTGGGTATCCATAGAACCCATTTTCATTCACATATTTTGAGGTCAGAGGTCAAAGGAGCCCTATGAAAATGGGCATGACAGTTTTTCCTACCCAAAATTTAGCGCAACTATGGAGCATTATTTAGCCTCCTTCGCAACAAGCTAGTATGACATGGTTGGTACCAATAGATTCCTTAGGTTTTTCTAGTTTCATGTGATGTCAGTATCTTCACTCTAGCTACAACCTCCGAAAAATCGATTACTTTATTTGCAAAATTAGTGGCGTTAAATTGAATTTGCGTTAACGCATTATTATCGCGTTAACTTTGACAGCCCTAACCCATATTCATTTTACAGGCACATAAGTAAATTAATTAACAAAATATCAATTGCATTTGGGGGTTTTAGTGTCTCTATTTGTATCTAAAACCAACATTACACCCACAGTTTCCTCGGTCAACCTATTCAGTCAGATTGGAGCCACAGAGAGGATGCTTATCTACCTCCCCTCCTACTGCCCCGAGGGAAAGTAGCTCCACTTTTCCCCATATGAGGCTGGATGGTGTCATTATCCAGGATCAAGTCCAGATCCCCGCCACCACCACCACCACCAGGCATGACTCGATTGAGTATTGACAGCATGCACTGCTGTCTCTCCTCGTCGATGATAAACCAACTGGTAGGTGCCATCTGGTGATAGATCCATTAATATAAATATGTCCCAGCATGCATCACACATACAAACCTTAATAGGAGACATACACTCTGTTTTCATCAATTTACCCAGTAAAAATAAAAACTGTTGTTATATCTAATAATTGGTGTGGGCGTACAGAGAAATAATTTACTGCTGTGTGGGTTATACAGAGTAAATGCACAAAGAGGGGCCTTTTATATAAGCAGATATTGTAAAACCACAGGTAAGCTTGCATACTAAGAGGTGTTACAACTAAGCCTTCCACTCCAGCAGCAGCAACATTTATATAAGAATCCATGTCAAGAAGTTGCAGGAAAGTTTGCCAGACAGTTGGCAAGTGTGACACTTTTGCAAGGAGAAGACAGGAACACCGTGATGTCACCTGGCCCGCTCACTTCAGATGTCCCGGCTTCTCTGCCTCAGATGGGAAGTTGTTTCAAGGGACGCCCCGGGGCTACGGCGCCTCAAAGAACTCCAAGAAATACCCTTGACCGTCTCGAGAGCACTTCCTCTTCAAAGTGCAAGTGCATTCAAACAAAGAAGAATTACTTAGCTGACTGTGCAGCGTCCACAATAATGTCAAATATTTATATAGAAATTTCGACTTTAAATCTCAAGAGGTGAAGGCCTTAAAAATCTATCACAGATACAGTATGAAAGTTTTAAAAAAAGGAGTAAACTTAAATGTATTTCTGTAGTAACACACAAATGTGTGTCTGTCAGACTTAAAGCTGCTGTTATCAATATTTTTATCTAACCATAAAGCAAGGAATCTCTGTCTGTCCCTCTGTGTGTTATTCGCATATTTCAAGAGCCGCTCATCCGATGGACTTCACACTTGGCGGGCATATTGCTCAGGACCCAAGGGAGTGCAGTGTCGAATGAGATGCAATTTGGCCAGATGATGGAGCTATAACAATGAACTTTACGTTTTGGCCTGTAACTTTTGAACCGTAACTCTCAGAACTAAATATTTTCCTGGATTTTGTGGGTCCAGGCAAAACTATCCATGTAAGCCACATCCATTTGCATCTAGACTGATTTTCCACCATTTTCAATTTTGTTCAAGTCAGATTTTTGCTACTCCTCCGACACCAAGTTGGTACAGAACATCTCTAGACCAATCCAGAAAAAAGTTACTTTTTTGGATTGTTGATGTTTCATACAGTTTTGCTAAAGCTGGCCCTCAAAGTTAGCTCAAGTGCTGTGGGCAGGGCTTATATTACAAAAAATGTAATATCTCTTGGACGCTTTGTGCTACTGTGACCACATTTGGTGGACATGTGTAGATATTATGTCTGAGCGTCCATGCCAAATTTGGTGCCATTTGGCCAATAGGTGGCACTGTAGCAGCATCATCTATGTATAAAGGAAGTATGCTCTCTCTGTCTGTATGTACTGTATGTACATATGTATGAATGCTCTTCGCATATCTCGAGAGCCATTCATCCAATCAAATTCACACTTGGCGGTTACAAGCAGCCATACCGCAGTTCTCGACAACGCTGCAAGCAGAGCTTCTGGGGTCCAAGCAATTGGCCCGTTCCAGACAAGCGTGCGCTCCAAACGGGCACTGCACAAGCATTAACAATGGATCAAATGATGAAAGGGGTCATTCTGATGAACACACAAAGAATTATCAACCAACTCTTAACCAAACACTACTTTACTGGTTTACTGGTTTGGTTGACTCAACTTCTTTTCCAGCAACAGCAGGCAGCTGTTTTTAGTGAAAAAGCTCTAAAAACTCATTGTACACTACCTGCCCAACACAAAACAACAGAGAGAAAAGGTTATCAGCTAGACCCTTTTTCTCAGGAGTTGGTAGAGACCAAAAGAGAGCTCAAAGCGAAGATTGGACTTCTCCAGGAGCTGGCCTCGCAATTAATTCTATAATGCTAATGTTCTTCTGTGTCTACGGGATGTGTACTGTTTGCTAACATGTTATCTATATAGCTGCGTTATATGATGATATGTTAATGTTGTGTTAACAGCTTGTTGTGCGGCCCCCAAGTAGCCCAAAAATCAATTCATGCAGGTTCAAGTTTAAAAGTTAGCACATCTCTTCATCCACAAATGTCTCATTTGAATTTATTTACAGGACCCAATTGCGTAACGTTGTTACGCTTGTTACGTAATGTTGTTACGTGTGTTACGCTCGTTACACTACGTTATGTAAGGAAATCCGCTAAGGGTGGTTGTTATTTATTTACGGTAGTTACGTTGTTACGGTAGTTACGTTGTTACGGTAGTTGCGTTAAGTTGTTATGTTATTATATTAACACAAACCATGATCTTTTTTCTAACCTTAATCAAATAGTTTTGTTGCCTTGCCTTAACCTATGCAATTGTTTCTCAACATTAACCACGTGGCATTGTGCGTTTCAGCAAGTGTGATACGAGGCTAAAATGAAACATATTTTTGGTTCAGAAACATCGATATTCAACGTATCCGTGGTTAGCAGAAACATACAACATTTTTACTGGTGACTGGGTTTGGATGGCATATCCATTTGTAAATAGGGTAACAGATAAAATGATATACTATTACTACTACTACTAGTATCTGCTGTAAATATATATAAATATCTAAAAATCTACATAAATCTTTCTGCTGTACATTTTGGTGATATATAATGTCTAAATTTTCCAGACAGAATGGGTAAAGTCACTTGGATTCAAATTGTAAGGCGCAGTGTGATAACATCTTCTCCACTGCTTTTGTTTTATTTGTGTACTAGAATCTCTATTACTGTACCTATTATATAAGAAGAAGAATCTGATTGTGATGAAGCATCTTACTGACTCTGCCTACACAACAACTTCCACAACAAATGCATCACAGTAATGAAAAATAAATCCACTGATGCAATACTGAAGGTGGAGAGGGACGAATAGGAGGCTACACTTTGTAGTTTAGAACATTTTTAAATAAATGTTTGAAAGATGTCTAGGTATGAATATATATGCAGCTCTCATTGAGGAAGTTGATAGTTTTGAGAGATATGTGAAAAATATTTGTCTAAAAGTAAGGGAAAACTGCTGGATCAGCACTGTCATGCATTTTGAAGATTAAACTCTCAAAGAGGAGCTTTTTTTTTAAAGTATCTGCCAACTTACATCAATGCATTCCCTGAATCCAATCTAGAGCTAGCAGCCACGGTGACAGTCACTGAGCAAAGGAGAAACAATCGGCTTAAACTCTGTGAAGAATACAGCCTTATTCCACAGGAAGGGATGTAATTCATTTAAAAGAGCAGGTGTTAGACAAAACAATTATTTCCTAAAGATATTTTTTGACAGTAAATACACACCAGGCACTGATATCCAAGTAATTACTGTGTGACACAGCTCATTTAAAACCTCCTTTAAAAACAAATTCCCAGTCTGCAAATTTCAACCTTAAATTTATCAAGAGTTGAAGGACAATGGCAGATGAAACATTATCCATCTGTTCTGCGTCCACTTGCACTTCTCTCTCCTTCCCTCCCCTGGTGAGGCTGTGGCGACCTGCGCATTACAAGTAGAAGGCTGATGATTACATTGTTGGACTGAGAGCGATGCTCATGGTGCTGTAATCCCAGCAGTAATCAATATCTCTGGCCGCTTCCCCGTCCCATCCCTTCTACTGCATGTAAAATATCCCCGAGCAACACTCAGCCCACACTTTAATTATTCTCCCAAAGTCATCAGCGGCTGGAACCAACACTGGTCTTGGGCATACTACAAATGAATCACAGTTTTTGTTTAGGGTCGCTTTACGACACCAGAGACTGCGACAATAAATGATAGTGGATGTTTTCATGTTGGGAGCGTTTACTGAAAATTTGAGAAATCAGCGTGCATTAGAGAAAACAACCTGCTTCAAATATGATGAACATATTTAAGTCTAAATGAAATTAAATAGCATGTTCTGATAGCTATTTGCTCAGTTACAATATGTAACCGTGTTCTCTCTCTTGTTTTATGACTTCAAATGTAACCTTTTCAGGCCAAAGTCGCTAACCACACATCTGTCTTACACTGTAGACATTACCCCGTAATACACTCAGGAGATGATGATGAGTCCGAGAGACCTTTTTTAAGCACGAAACTTCGAAAGTGATGATGGAGGAGCTGGATGCTAAAATTAGACGACTGCCTGCTACATATTTTATCTCTGCTCATCGTGTAAAGGCAAGCTAGGGGGAGGTCAGCAGTCCAGCACGGAGGCAACTTCCCTACCTCCATGTAGCACCGGCAAATGTCACACGCAGGTCGAGCTTGCACTTCTGCACCTGGCTGCCTATATTGAATTAGTTGCTGTTTATCTTCAACCTCACAGCATGATGCAAGAGAGTATTTAGCATATCTTACAAACCTTGAATGTCTTATTGTTTGTATTTGTCTTCTGCGCTGTTACTTTTTTGTTTTGTTTCCCCAGCATGCACTCTGGTTTTTGGCCTCGGTGCCCTAACTAAACAAAATGTCTTTTCTTCCAGCATTTATTTATGTTGATGCAGCCATTGATCATGCTCACAAGGAAATTATGTCTCTAGGCTTCGATGCTAGTAGGTGGGCTGGGACATTAATCAGGAAATCAATTGTGCTGTCGATTGGCCTGACTGTGTTTGGAAAAGGATTGCAATCTGAAGACTCAGTTGGATTGGAGCGAGAGGCTATACTGCAATTACACAGCAATATTACAGTTGGTTAGGGAATGTGAAGTATCAGTTAAAGTGCTAAAGTACTTTGTTGGCTGATATCTTTCTGCTTATATTTTTTAGCACTGAAATGTAGACATATTGGTCATTATCTGTTATATATGCACGCATTCATTTTTTTTTTTTTTTTTTTACAGTAAAGGCCTTTACACACCGGGGTTGTGACGACACCAAAATGCGAAATACTTGCCTGCGAACATTTTGCATCAAAACTAATCGTACCGGCAGTGATGAAAATTTGCGACAGTTGCTACACTTTTTCAATAAAAGGTTTGAATAGATAGAATAGAAAAGCTGAATATGGATTGAAAATGAATATTTTGTTTGATTTTGCTACTAAGTAATAAAAAAAAAAATCTCTTTTTAAATCATTTTATATACAGACTTTTGTATAAATTGTCCAGTAATTGTGTTATTATGATTTTAGTTATACAGGAGCAAATCAAATTTTGACAGACCCCCTGTGATCTTTGGTGCTCCCCTAAGGGGGGTGGGCCCGTACCCCAGGTTGGGAAACACTGACCTAAACTACTATAAGCTATCTTAGTTTCCTTTTAGTGAAATGCTCTGAGTGAATATGCCTCTGGTAAATAGTCACACAGTGTATTATGGTTAGGGCTTTTAATGTGAAAGGTAAGAATGGAAGGAGCGGATTTGGTCTGCGCTGCCTTTGTCAAGTTTGAAAGGAGTAATAAAGTTTGGCATCTTGGTTCGGTCTATATGTCCATTCCACACAACGTGATTGGTTGATGTATTTATTTGCAGTGCAAAAGCTTAGAAAAATCAACCTTGTTTCAGAAAAAAATTGCACCACTTTTTCACCGCATGATATTTGCGTTCTGTGTGAAAATACTCATATCAAAAACAGTTTGAAAAAATATATTAATGTGCAAATTAATCGCATGAAAAGAAAAATGCCCCTAGTGTGTAAAGGCCTTAAGGCAGAGGATAATCTAATAATAATTTTAGATAATTTCTCTTGCCGTCAACAAATCCCACAAAAACACCAAAACTAAGAATGAAATGCTCTCACTAATGAGTAATGCTTGTGCAGCCCAAAGCCTGATACAGCTTACTCTTCTGTGCCGTAGTCCTTCAGTGTTGTCCCAAAACTATTAAAAACGCATTAGTGAGCCACATTTTTGCGCTGGGTGACATGTTCTTACCATGAACACAGTTTATTTTGAATCAGTCCTATATAAATACTCACTAGAGCACCAAATGCATATTAATCCGTGGCTGAAAATTGTCCCCAACAAAAGCATTATTTACTGGTGTTTGAGTAACGTTTGCTAAAAGCTTCAGCTTTCAATTATGTGGTTAAACTGGCCATAACCAATTGTGTTGTTTCTCAGTATTTATTTGCACCAAACATTAAATAAAATACTAGCAGCCCATTGTATTTTTAGATTGTCGTCAGTGCGACATGTAAATGCCACAATAACCTCAACATGCACTCAGCAAACATAGCTCCTTTTTTCCCACAGTTATTTGCACAAAGAGTAAATCTATCCAGTGTAATTCCATGCCACTACTCTTTGTTGTTACAAATTGAGATGTAAGGTGCACTAGTTCAAACATTAACACCGCATCACATCAACATGCCGACCACATGTGGTTGGAATAATGAACAAGGGAACAACAATGCCACTGTTCTTGGGGTGAGATCGAGGTTCTCTTTCTTCCCCCCCTCACCATCACAAGGCTCTTTGACATGCTATGAATCACTGGCGCCTCTCATTCCATCTGTCAATCTGTCTCTGTTGCTATATCTCTCCCTGCCTGGGTTTCTCTCTTCGCTTTGGACAACTTCAAACATACCAGCTACAACTGTCTTTGGGGGCTGGGAACATCATAAAAATAAAATGTATGCTACAAATTGTACAGAACTCACAATTTAATCTAGGGCTACATAATTACTCGAAATTTTGTCGAAATAGCAATATGGCCTACTGCAATTTTCAAATCACAGGAGGTGCAATATTTGTTAAAAGGCAATGTGTGTCAAAATACCATTTTAAATTAAATGTTGCAGAGATTCCCTGTCCTACAAATCATATTCTAAAGACTTAAGAAAACATCTTTGTTTGGTACAGAATGCTTCAAAAATCACACCATAATCATTTGAATATGTTTTTCAATGAAAATGAGAATAACGATCATTCCCTCTAATAGCGCAAATGATATCGCAATTTCTATCAAAAGAGTCACAATTAGATATTTTTTCAAAATGGTTCAGCCCTAATTTAATCCTTTACCTTAAAGCTGAAGTAGGCGATATTGGAGCAAATATGATTAAAAAAAGTTATTTTTATAAAACGGTCACTATATCGTGACAGTAGTACATGAAACAGGTAACCTGAAAAAAATCATGTGACTCTGTGTCCTCCGGTGCTCCTAACGGCATCTGCAAGATTTCACAGACCGGAGGAAAACAAGCAGTCAGAGCTGATCTGAGGTCTGCTGTCCAGCTGCCATCTATCAGAGCCGGCTGTCAATCACTCGCAACAAAACCAGTTAGGTGTAGTAAAAAAAAAAATCATAGTTTGACTTATAATGACTACGTTTGTTACGTTAATAAGCTCCGGATGTAAATTATAATACGTGGTAAATGGTAAATGGACTTGCATTTATATAGCGCTTTTCTAGTTTTCAGACCACTCAAAGCGCTTTACGCTACATGTCAGCATTCACCCATTCACACACACATTCATACACTGATGACAGAGGCTGCCATGCAAGGTGCCAACTTTGCCCATCAGGATCTAATCTAAATACTCATTCACACACCGATGGCTCAGCCTTTGAGAGCAATTTGGGGTTAAGTGTCTAGCTCAAGGACACATCGACATGTGACCGGAGCAGCCGGGGATCGGACGACCTGCTCTACCCTCTGAGCCACAGTCGCCCCTCGTGAACTAACAGATTTGTTATACGTAAAAAACAAACGTAATCTGTGACAAAATATGTTTCCCTTGAAATGTATTTCACAGTGCAGTTTTGTTGTACGGGAACATCATTTTTAGGAAACAGAGCTGTTCACACGGGACACGAACAGCGGTCTCCTTGGTGAGAGTCCTGTGACCCATCTATCCACCCTACATGGACTTCAGCAGACTATTAATTACAAACATATTTGTGACTTCAAAAACAAACGTGATAAGGGAGAAAATTCCCCTCGAAAATGTAACTGACAATGCAGTTTCGTTGTATTGGAATGTCATTTTTAGAAGACCAGGCTGACAGTTTATACTGCCTCTTTCAGAAGCTGTTCAGTAATTCAAACTCATGGCAATCCCACAGTATTATCATCTTTTTAAACTTTCTCATGGACACCCAAGCTTTCTCCTCGTTGCACTTCCTAGCTTTGAAAATGTCCTTGTTATGGTGGAGTATGCGCAATGAAAAGAACCTGCAGAAACAAGTTTGATTGCACCGAATCTGTCAGGGAGGATCATTATCTCTAGAAAGTTTCCCACAGTGAGCAGCTGGGAAATTGTCAAAAACCATCTTGTTGTGGATGCAAATGAACCCCTTTGAACTCCACTTTATGTATGTAGGTGTTTATTGCTGTCAATCACCATTAAGATTTTGAGAGTCTAGCAAATAGTGCACAAATTCTCATTTCTAGTCACCTTCTGTTGTTTGGATGCCGCAATGCTGTAGAAAGATTTTGCCATATTTCCTTTAAACCTGGCTCAATATTATGATAAGGAGATTTGTGCATATGATTCCAAATGTTGAACCACTCAGAGAAGTCTAACACAATGTTGTTTGTCATCATGGGATTTATTTTACTAATGAAGGCTTTAGACTAAAACTGGACTTCCTGGATTGTATTTCATTGTCTCACCAGTAACTGAGGTAACATGCCCACACTCATGCATCCCCTTGCTTTTTTTGTTTGTTTTAAATGCAGGGCTATTTTTGGTCTGAACAGCCACTAATGCAATGTTGGCTTTGTTTTTTGTTCTTTACAAAAAAAGGGGAGTTATGGACAATAGAAAAATATAAAATAACCAACCCTGTCTCCTACAAAATTACGTTCCCATAAAACTAAACTGCATTCGCAATTGTGTTTCAAGTGTTTTCTCCCGGATTATGGTCACAACTGTTTAAATACATGGTTAATGGTGTAAATTGAAATAGAACAAAAAATGCAACAAAACTACTTTGTTGTTTGCTGTACGTTGACTTTTAGTTTCACACGTGACGCGAACACCGGTCTCCTGGGCGAAAGTCCAGTGTTAGTTTGACCCATCCACCGTCCCAACTTCCTCCTTACATGGACTTCCATGGACTATCATTACAAATGTATTTATGATACCACATTTTACGAAAAATTAGTAAAAGAAAGACAAGTCATGTGAGTTTAGCACATTGGGCCTCCTTTTGTAATCGCTATTTACCATAGACTGTACTGTATATAAGAAATGGATGTAGTCACCGTGACATCACCCATCGGTTTGTGGAATACGGTTTTTAAGTCTCGAGTTCAGCATTTTGGCCGTCTCCATTTTGTTTGTTTTTTGCAACCAGAAGTGACACGAGAGGGTGGAGCGAAGTACAACCAAATGCTGAACAAGACATTTTTAGGCGACAAAAATGTTACAATTAACTTTCATGAACTGAAAACACACTGTGAAAGGGTTAAAGTTCTAAGACAGAAATTTACTAACATGAATATCCCGCTGTACTGAAGACTTGAAACTTGTATATTCGTATATATTACTCTAAATGTGACCATAATTTACTAAATGAACATCATGCTGTATTGAAGGAGACTTGAAACTAGCGATGGAGACCATAAACTCATGTTTACAATGTTTACTGAGGTAATAAATCAAGTGAGAAGTAGGGTCATTTTCTCATAGACTTCTATACAATCAGACTTCTTTTTGCAACCAGAGGAGCCGCCCCCTGCTGGCTATTAGAAAGAATGCAAGTTTAAGGCACTTCAGCATTAGCTTCATTTTTCAGACCCAGAGGTAGCTGTCTCCTTTTTACCAAAAAATAAAGGATATACCAGCTGTCAATAAAATCAGAGCTCGCTAGAATCTGTTCATAAACACTTGATATTGTGTTTCTTTCTTTTGTGACTAAGGCTCTTGTGAAAGAAAGAAAATTGGTTGAGTTGATACAGCAACACATACTGTAGATTTCAGGGTCACAAGAGAAGACGCAGTATGATATAAATAAATAAAGTAAAGAAACATAGAAAAGTGTAAGACCCAGTTACAGTAACAATACAGTGAAAGAAAAAGAAAAAGAAACTCCATGAATGAAATCTAAACAGCTACTTGGTCCAATGGAGTGATCAAATTTTCCAGAACTACCTTATTGTTTTGTTACATATTGAATGAAGGGGTGGAAATAGTGGCCATTATGGCCATACCCAGCATGCAATGCTTGAGTGCAGTCTCAGTGAAAAACAAGGGTGGGCCATTTCGATTCTTGAGACCAATTGAAGGAAATTTGAGTTGATTCTGGCCCAGCAGGTGTTTGTGTGCGCCAAAAACAGTCATTATAGATGTGTTTTATATCATTTCTGAACTGATAAGCCGATTTTAAACTTAGAAGATTACGTTTCCAAATGTTATTTCTCAATAGTACAAGGCTTAAAACACAGAGGATTATTTGCAGCTGAAATGAAATTACATCAATCAAACAAGGTTTTATGGTTGCTCTTTCTGCCTGGCACTTTTACACTTACAATACTTACTTAATATAATATCGTATATACTTTATATTTGAGTTATTATACATATTGTAATTTGTTCCTCACATTGTTATTGTACATCGTCTGACTACTCTGTACATATGGAACCTACTGCATATCTTTATCTGGAAGAAGGATCCCTCAACTGTTACTCTTCCTTCCTGAGGTTTCTCGTATTTCTTTACTATTTACGTTTGTGTGTGTGTGTGTGTGTGTGTGTGTGTGTGTGTGTGTGTGTGTGTGTGTGTGTGTGTTTTTTCTAAATCGAGGATCCAATAATAAAGGATGTTGCATGCTGTATGGATTTTAAAGTGCTCTGACACAACCTGTTTCTACTCCAAGATATTTCCATACACATGCTGACACGTGTACTGCACCAATTCTTCCTCTTTTTGAAAGAAATTGAATGAAGCGCTTCATATATGTACCACACCGGAGTCGCGGGGGGGGGGGGACACAAAAGTTCAGGGTTTGCATCCAGACTCCTGTCTGTTGTTAGGTTTAGGCAACTAAAGAGATTTGGTCACTGCTGACTTTTTCTGTATCAAACCAGACCAAGTGCTGCCAGCGCCTAAACATTACCATAAAAAAGTTCGCTGTACTCACTATGAATGGCTATTGTATTGTAAAATTGGCTATTTTGTTGGAAAACAAATTCAATATGATGTCAGTGAACATTTTACTGATACGTTTAGTATCATTTTTGTGATTTGTCAGTAATTAATTGACAACATTTCCTCATTATGTTAATACAAAATGTAATCAGGGCAACATTAGGCCTACGCTTCTTTCAAACATAATTGCTGTTGCAAACTAGTTGTATATAAACATAATTTCTAGGAGACAGAATAGACAATACATAGCATACCTTCACAGGCAGACACACATATACTAATAATATATGTAGTTCTCACATTAACATATATAACATTCATAGCAGTTGAGCAGATGTAAAAGATGTAATAAAATCCGTAATGTATTTGTTGTTCCATCAAACATGTATCAGTGTAATTGTTTAGTTTTCTGTACTACACAGTGTCTGTTTAAAGGCAAAGTTTTAATATAATTAAAAATGAATGTAATTAAATTTATCCGGCGGACTGTGGGTGACGTGAAGTGACAATTTCCCCATAATCCGGCGTGCACTCTCCAGCAGGTGAGCGGGGAGTTTGTAACACGGAGGGAAGCCGACATCATATACCTCCCATATTGCAACGATACAAAGCCGGTAAAAAATAAGAAAATCGGCAAAGCTCCTATGTCAACTTTTGTGTTGTGTCACATTGCATAATAAATGTGGTTCTTTGTTAAACACCCCAAATTATTAACATTCTTTGGTGCGTATTCATTTTGCAGCATCTTTGTATTTCAAACTAAAAGCTGTAGACATAAAGCGTCATTGCGATGCCGCACAGTTGACTCTGTCTAGTCTGAGAGCATTGGATGTTTTATTCGAGAACCTCACGAGTGTCAGAGTAAACACATGGGCACAAATGTTTCCTGCTGAAGCACAGATAGACAGTTTTTCAAGACTCTTTGTCCACGCAAACCTTTTAGATCATTCCACAAAAGATGGTTTATCTTTCATACAATAATTTATCATCATGTATTCTTCCAGTGAAAAATTCTGTTTCTGTCTCTCACACACTGACAAATTTACAAAGCTTCCCTGCAGTTTGGTTGACTCCTGTGTGGGAGATGGATGTGACGGAGGCTCCCTGATGTTTTGGTCGTGACATATTTGGAGCGCAAGAGATTGGTGAACTCTGAATTTATATATTTTAACAGCCTGACAGGGACTCAACTGTTTAGGTCACAGAGTCAAAAGGAGCGATTACACTATTCATTTTAAACTTGATTTTAAAAAAAATATTTTTATTTGTGGCGTTGAGTTACAGGTAGTTTGGGGGTTTTGCATTGTTGATAAATTGCAAGAACATACTTCTCCTCATAATATACCCCAGCATAGGGCTGTTAATCGATTAAAATATGGCCATGCTAGTTTTTCTGTGCCAAAATTTAGCACAAGTTTAGAGCGTTATTTAGGCTCCTTTGCGACAAGCTAGTCTGAAATGGTTGGTACCAATGGATTCCTTAGGTTTTCTAGTTTCATATGATGCCAGTATCTTCACTCGGCTCACTCTAGCTTTAAAAATGAGCCTGCTTCACCCTAAGATTGCAGGTTGCGTTAATGCGTTAAAGAAATAAGTGGCGTTAACCGTTAAATTAACGCCACTAACCGTCAAGTGTGTACCCTCAAAAATACAGTATCTAAAAAAATAACCCCAAGTAAGACAGGTAACTTAAAACACTTGAATGGGCAAATATCAAATGTCTGAAGATAAATGGAAATAGTGCTTTAATGCTGAATGTGCATCTGTTTAGCTGCCGTTTACCTCCAGTGATAATTATAGCCTACTATGCATTGTTTGTATTGTATTACAATGTAAGTTGTTGCACCACTGGTGTACACGCAATCCATGAAGCATTGGTTTACTCCTCGTATCATTGCTGCTTTGAAAAAGTCCAACAGATATAACAGTTGTCACTCTGATTTCCAAGTTGCAACATTATCTCATATATAAATGCTTTTGTGCAACTTTGAATAATGTTTTATATCTGATTATTTTGCCTTAGAAATACATTTTTTGGAGAGAAACAGCAGAAAGAATGTCCAAACTTAAAGGTGCTGAATGTGAGATTGGGATCAATTCGACTAAAATTGCTGACAGAGCCAACAGTGTTTACCTGAGGTGGAACCGGAGGGTGGGCGCTGTGCTTCAGCAATGACGCCGGTGGTAGGGACGGCGTTATCAGATGTAACCGCCGTATGGGAGCAGTGCAGAGCGGCGGCCGTGAGAAGCCAGTTGAGCATGCACCTATGACAACAAAGCACAGAGAAGCTCGGATTACAACACACACAGAAGGAGAGCGACTTCATTCTCTGCTCAGGTAGACATTACTCCTCTATATCTTTCCATTGCAAATAGTTGCTTACTGCAATATTAATGCTCTGGATATTGTATAGAGCACCTGTGCTGTATGTGCTGTATCTGTAAAGATTTGACCTGAAATGTGTTTGAACTTAGTACTTCAATAGGCCTATCTGATTGTGACCACTTAAGTCTGGTCAAGTCAAGGTATGATTGAGGTTACACAACAATAACCACCATATTTTTAAACAAGTAACAATTGATTTTTTTTTACCTCTTGGGAGCAGCAGAACAAGCTATATACACAACAGTGACAAGTTATCACCTTGTTATCACCTTATAAAGTCATTAAGGCAAAGATGTTAGCAAATGGTTTTCTCATCCAGCAGACACAGCAACATTATTTGGAGTTTTATTTAAGATAAGATAAGGGGATAGTGCAAAAAACAAGAAGCATCAGTAAAAACAAAAAGCAAGATACAACACAGTAAAAAAAATAAGCAAGATACAACACAGTAAAAAATATAAGCAAAACAAAAGTGAAACAAAATATGAACAATTTAAATAGATGGAAATATAAAAATAGGAACAATATAAACAGTATTGACTATTAACAAAATTGCACAAGTGGATTTGTCAGTGCCATCTACAGTACTGTCAAACCAACTAGCCCTCTGCTGCCGTATGCATCATGGATGTATTAAGAGAACTGGATACAGCGTTGGAGGCAGGGCCCCGTTCATTCCTACAGTATGAAAGTTGCTCAGTGGCGCATGAAGCCAAAATGGCTCGACTTCTGAGTGGAAAAGTACCCGGATCTTCCAGCGATCTTCCGCATCCATTGGGCCCATGGAGCAGGTACAGTAGCTTCCGCTTGGTCACATATCGCAGGGTCACAGCCGTCACGCTGTTGTCATGGCTTGCTAACACCGCCTCCCAGCCCCCGCTCCAGCCTCAGTCTGGGTCTCATTCACATGAACAGAGGAAGGGGAATAACTCTGCATTCAGCTATTAGTGCATTTGCCAACTTTCAGGACCTAATGATTTAAATAAGGGCTATTCAAGTGTTCATACTGGGAAGTTGATTCACCTCAAAAAAAAATATCTACTTAGTTACAGACGCCTCTTTCCCAATGTAAGTCTATGGGAAATAGTCTCTTTGGGCCCAATGGCATCATGTGACGGACACGGAAGTTGCAGTATTGCCGTTTGGCCGCTACGAAAATTGGTGTCAACGACCGGCGCCCTTCCTGTTGGCTTGGTATGCATGAAGAGTGACACCTTTCTTGTACCTTTGCTCTGCAGTCTGAAAGCTGAGTGTCATCACACAGAAATATAAGCTTTTTGTTTGCACACTCAGGCACTCGGGTAATTATCCAAGATGTCTAGTCAATTCAGAGAGTACATTTCTTCTCAACATCATATGTTTGATCATATATTTGTCTACGGTAATGGAATTACACCTGCTGGGAGAGAAGCTCTACAAAAGGATTAGAGTGGAGTTTTCTAGAAGAATGAATGAGGGTTTACTTTAGAAGTTTCACCAAAGTAGAAAGTATGTATTTCAGGTGATTTCTCTGCTCCGTTAACCCCCTTTCCATCCCATAAAACCACTGAAAAGTCAAAGTTTGAGTTTGTTTTTGTCATTGCATTGTTTCCATTTGTTTTTCCAGCATATTGGATCAAACATAACCTATACCTTCTGGAAACATGTTTTGTTTCCAGTAGCTGTAGGTTCCGGATGACAGCTCTCAGTAAATATATAAATAAACAAACAAACCTAGAATCCAGAGTGCAGTTTGAAAAACATACAGGCCAAGTTGGAGGTGGCTAATGCCTGTCACCTGTACTTCAAATACAGTCGATCCCGGGATATTACTAGGGCCGCTCGATTATGGCAAAAATCATAATCACGATTACTTTGGTCAATATTGAGATCACGATTATTTAACATGATTATTCATTAACTTTGGAAACATGGATTTAGAAAGAGCCTACATTTTAAAGTTAAATGCATCAATCTGGTGCACTTTGTAAGCAAAATGAAGAGGCTAGATCTATGAAGAACCGTGTGGTAATTTGGAAATTAAAGTAATAATCCACAATTAAAACCCCGTTCTTTATTCATTTCTGGAACCTTGCAAGTCACTGCATTTCCTACAACACTGTCCTGTAAATATTTCAGAATAAAAGCATGGTGTTGACAAATGAAGGAATTCTATCCACAGAAAAAAACGCTTGAGGGCTTTTATTATTTAAATGAAGGCAGGAAGTGTTGATTTAAAAATAAATCTTTAGTTTTTTTCATGTCTGTGACATATTGTGATGTCAGTATATAGTCAAAAGATCACTTTCACTGTCTGTTGTTGCTGTGAACCGCGCGTGGCTCACGGTAAAAATAGACAAGACCTCAAATCTCAAGAAGAGACGCAGATGACACGTAGCCGAGCCGCCGCGCTGCTCACATGGGCGGTGTGGCTGCTCTAACCTGTTAACATGGACGCCGTAATAAAAAACAACAGGTTCCGCAGCCGCCAGACGCTGCTGACGTTCCCTGTGTTGCCCAGGCTTGCAACCTTTTCACAGCAGATATGTTGACTTGTCTTTGATGGAAAGCACAGGTGTAACTAATAATGTTAACGATGCACAAAACCACGACCCTGAAACTAGACACCTACATTGAATGAGGCCATTATTAATGTTATTAATTACACCTGCTGTGCTTTTCCAGCTAAATGTCAAAATGTCTGCTGTGGAAAAGGTCTATTATATATTGCCTACTAATGTTCCCAAAAGGAGACAAAGAAACCAAACTTAGCCAAACTCACAGTGTAGTTCTTTCCACCATCCACTGATATCAGTGAACGGTGGTCAGCTGAAGGATTGCCACACTTGTTTACCAGGTGAATATTCACTATATTTATTCTTGGAATGCCAAGAAAACATGAACAAATTTATACTACGTTGCAGTCGCCAAAGGATGAGGATGGGATGGTCCTACCATGCCTGAGGGATTGCTATGTAGTGCAGAGCGTTGATTCTTTGATGTAACCCTGAATATGAGGCCAACTGGAAAAACACTGAATTATCAATATTGAGTAGACCTGTACAATCTTTGTTGGGCTGCCCATCTATTATTAAAAACATGCTCGATATCCAGAATCAATGGATTTGTTTTTCCTTAGGTACATGGTTAGACTTTGTGAAGAAGGTTCAGTTCCAGAAAGAGATCAAATTATTTAGGTGGCCACCATATGATCCAAATTTTAAACCAGCATACCAAGATTTCAGATTCAGACAATGGATATGGCACGCTATCACATCGTATTCTTCCTTAGTAAAGTATGGGGAACTAGAATGGCACCCGGAGAGCGCAGACCTCTGCCCCCTCTCCGTTCAGCTTGCGCCATCATCCACGTGTATTTTTGTTTATGTTGAGATCAGCTGTACGTAGCGGAGCATCGTAAAACACTTCATTCAAACTGGACAGAAACAAAATAAAACTCACCTAAACCGTCGTCGTTACTCTTTCCAACAATCACCAAGTGTGCTTTGGTCGAACTCAACTGTAATTTCACAGAGTTTAATGTGAAAAAACGCAGATTCTACAGTTGTTCCCCCCATCCCCCGCTCTCTCTCTCTCTCTCTCTCTCTGAAGGAAGAAGGCGGGGTTATGCATCATCAACGCCTCATCAGTTACACTGCGCATGTGTTATACCCAGAGGTCTTAATGTTCTGGCTGATCGTAATGCTTAAAAAAATTCCTGAATCCGGACAATGATCCAGATCGCCACCAAAATCTAATGGATTGTTCATTGTGCCACACCCCACCCCTCCAAAAAATGTCATTCAAATCCATCGCGGACTTCTGGAGTAATCCTGCAAACGGACAAACCAACAAACCAACAAACCAACGCCGGTGAAAAAATAACCTCCTTCCTAGGCCTTCAGCCTTGGCAGAGGTAATTAGTAGACTTCCATCCGGAAAATAAGGTTTAGAGGGACAAGACTTTTATAGATACTTGCATATGCGGCACTATTACCTCATGTGAGTGACGTCATGTTTATTGTGTTATAAAATGGAAAAAAATAATTATATAAAAGAACAACAACAGTAAAAGTATATTCATTCTTTTGTTAAGCAAATTAGTTACCAACACAAATGTTTCAGTGGTTGTGATACAGAACACACTGGGATGTATTTTGTAATATAAAGACAGGCACCTACGACTGACAACATAAGGTGAATAATTGGTGAAGTGTTCCTTTAAGGGTGGATAATTGGAAAGGCGATGGCCTGGAACATGAAAATGGAAAATCAGCCAGAGGCATTTTGGGATTTTTGAAAATCTTAAAATTAATATTTTTTTCTTTACTAGAATTAATTCAGCACAGATAGAAGTAATTGCCGTAGCATTTGCATATCGTGCCAGGTTTTTACATGTCTGCAGATGGATTTGGATTTAAGATATTTAAGTTTATTAATCTCTTCGCTGGTTTGATCCTCCTAAATAAAGTATAATACAGTAGTTTATATGGATGTGGAAATGGATCTATAATGTCAAACAAAGGTATGAATTAAAGGCTTTTTACATTGCAGGTGTAGAGTCATGGAGGAGTTAATCCCTTTTGTTTAAGAAAATAGCGATTTGCGGCTCACACCGTGACTTGTGTGAAAACCACAATGCATAAAACAAACATTTGTCACCAGATAACACTATGCTGTATATATCAGCAGGGTGCTCCCCCATTAGTCTGCGGAGTAACGGCCACCACAGGGAATTGTTTCTTCACCCCCTAATGTGTAACATCATTCTTTAAATTTAAATATCCTATTACAATTCAATAGATGGAGAGAAAAGGGATGAGCATCTGAAGGAAAGGTACTGGACCTGCCTGGGCATACTAAACAGATTATACATATGCGTAGGGGCCAGCACTCCTCTGTGAATAGAGAGCTATGGATTTGCCCAGACTCTGTCTCTGGCATTTTAATCCAGTGTGGAGATTAGAGCAGTAATCCACCTTCATTTCAAATAAATCGACACATACTGTACATCAGGTCCTCATCATTGCAGGTGTGGTCTTAAAATCATTTGGAGAGTTTTAATAAATATTGTATATATACATTTCTATTGAAGGACAAATGCAATGTACAGCACCCTCCCTATTTCCAGGCAACGAGATTGTTAATATAATTTTAGTGAGGGAGAAGTGGGTTTTCATGTTATGTTTATGCATGCAATGTACCCTCATACAATGGTACATATGAAAAGTTATTCCTAATTTTTCATACATTCTCCTATGAATGTCCAGCAACGTGTCAATTTCAGCAAGTTACATGCATACAGTCTTTTCAAAATAAACTTCGGTCTTCACAGGAAACAACTTGGTTAGGTTTAGGAAAAGATCGTGGTTTGGGTTAAAATAACTAAAATCGTTAGTATGTCAGTTAAAGATGAAGTAGACAAGATTGGAGCAAATATGATTAAAAAAAGTTATTTTTATATAACCTGAAAAAAATAATGTGCCTCTGTGTCCTCCATTGCTCCTAACGGCATCTGCAAGATTTCACAGACCGGAGGAAAACAAGCAGTAAGAGCGGATCTGAGGTCTGCTGTCCATCTGCCGTCTATGAGAGCCGGCTGTCAATCACTCGCAAACTCCGACCAAACGGTCAAACTAGGCAGCGCTGATCAAATATGAATCAATATTCTGTTACTGTAATGCCTATTTCTCGCCTCAAATGTTTTCAGAATCATCTTGTAGTGTACTGTTTAGCTGTAAAATGAGAAAGTTTGTGTAAAATCTGTTGAAGGAACGCCAAGTTCTGGTCACATGACCGGAGCACAGCCAATAGGAACGCTCTCTCAATAAAATGACCTGTGATTGGTCAAAGTCTCCCGTCACGGGCTACATTTTCTAAAGCCTGAAAACAGAGCCATGAGGAGGTGCAGAAGTCTAGTTGTCTCTTAGATCACTTGAATTATAATATGCTGAAAGGTTTTAATGGAATTTTTGCCCAATGATACCAAAAATATACTGCCTACTGCCACTTTAAGTGACAAATAAATATAAATCTGTTGATTTCTGGTTTCACGCAGGACACGAACAGCGGTCCAGTGTTTTTTTTCACCCACCCATCCAACCCGACCTCCTTTCTACGCAGTTGTAGGAGACATGAACGATTTCAGACAGGAGTAACGTTGTAGTAATGTAAATTAGGTTTGAGACGCTTTATATTTTTTGCTATTGGTATTCGTTAATGTTTGGGATATTGTAATTTATTACTATTTATTGCGATGATTTGGGAGATTTGGGTGACATGGATATAAGCAGCACTCATAGGTAATATAATCAGCTGTTCACCTGGGCACCAGAGGGAAGAGGGGGTCGCCGTATTTTTTGTTGACTGCTATTTTCTTTTGATCGCTGTTGATTATCCTGATCATTGTGCATGTTATGATAAGTTGATCATTTTCATTTAATAAAATTTTGTTCAAACTATTTTTTGAATCTCAGTATATCATTTTAGTAGCGCATCGGACAAGCAAGCCGGGCCCGACCTCAGCCTCTCAGCGGCTTTTAGTTTGTTTCCTGAAGTCGCTATAGCAGTGTTTGTCCCTCTTTATACTTCACAATAACGTGGATTAAATACACATTGATTTTGTGGGGTATATACCAATTACAGTGCCTTACTTTTCATAGTTATAGCTATGAACGATGTATGAGAACAGCCTGGTTTATGATCAAAAGAGGTCATCTTGACATGCTTTTGACAAGTTTAATCAGAGATCTCTTGTGCTAATGATCTATAAAGGCTAAGCATGTCTATTTAAGTCATAGTTTTACTAGTGGTATTGTTGTGGCCAAGTTCAGAATCAACCCTAAATTCCCAGCTGCAGCTGCACAGAGGAGTATGACACCAAATGTTTTAGAGTGAAGAGTTTTGGATCTTTGAGCTCCAATGTTTAGTCCCCGAGGGCAAAACATAGACCTGTCTTTTAGCTGTTGCTTCGAATGTTTCTAACTGCTAGAAATCTTGTGACACAGATAGCTACTGAACTCAATGTTGTGACATTGTATTGTGTGCTGTGTTGCTGGTGCTGTCTTGATGTACTTTTTCTGTTTCTGCTCGTGCTGGCCAAGTGTCCTCCACTCTCTTTAGGAGGCATCAAAACGAGAGTATATCCTGGACCTTGTGCACCGCAAAAATATCTATTGATTAAATATCTGCTTGCTCAGTTTATCCTTTGTTTTAATCTTATGAATTTAGGAGAAAGATCGTGGTCATGGTTGAAGGAGACAAATGTTGACTGTCAACTGTCAAAACTCAAAAATGTGTTTCGCTTATTGTTTCTTCATTTGATGCTTGAGCTTCACTTTGCAGAATGATGTATGTGCAGAGTTTGGAGGCTGCTGAGTAAAGTAAAGTTAAAGTTTCTCTGTGCTCACCTTAAATCTGACTTTAAGACGTGTTCATATGAGCAGGTTTTACGACATCACAACCAGTTTGGAAGCCAATTGTGGTGAAATTTGAAACCTCCAGAGCACATACGTACACTTCTGTGAAGTAGAAAACATCTTGTGTCCAGCACTTGAAAAAAACATATTCATAGATTTTGAATTTTTCAATGAGGGAGAGGAAGTGAATGTAATTTTAAGAATTTTGAACCAGTACCTATATGTCTTAAAATATGTCTGGAGGGGATCATTAATATAGGATTACGTTAATATTAGACAATTCTGCAGCACACTTTAGGTCCAATGCCAACATTCAGGGCCAATGCAAGAAGCATTGCCCTTTGTGTAACGAGGCAGAAATAAGGGTGTTGAGGTCAGGTTGGTGGATGGACATGTTGTGTGTCAGACTAATCTTTCCCTAATCTTTTCCTGGTGTGCCTAGCCCTATTTGTGACCTCAACGCTCTGTATGTTACATGTTGCAATGCTTTCGTTTAAAAGCTGCAGGGCACAGCCTGTGGAAATATTTAAACGTCGGTTTCACCCCAGGCAAAGATGGGTCTTATCCTGTTTCGACAATTAACACCTGTGAGATCACAAAAATACCTTTGAAATTTTAAATCGCTGCCCAACAACAGCAAAAGTATTAACATAATGCGAAATAACGTACGATGCACCGAGGTCACAAATAGGGCTAAGCAAACACTTTGTTTCTCGTCTTCCTACTAAAGTAGGATAAACATGTCCTGGACTTAACTTAATACTACACTGTTGGATAACTGAACAGAAACTCTGGATAACTCAAGTGTATTTCCAAAACTGTTAGAGTTCCTGTTCCTTGGTAACCAAATGGTTACAGAACATACCACATAACCGCAACGTCCGCGGTTCGATTCCAGTCGTGTTGCACGTCATACCTCTCATTCCCCCCATTTCCAGTCTCCTTCTACTGTCATCTGTCCAATAAAGATGAAAATGCCAAAGAAATATATAAAAACACACAACATACACCCTCAAGGGACCCACTGTTGGTCGACAAAAGACAACCCCAACTATAGTTTTGTTATCCAAAATGAACACCCCAGTTCTTTTCCAACCAGCGCTCGCCATGGTGATGATGGTACCGCCTGTAGGATATCAGCCAGAAAATGTGATACTGTATTGATCAGTGTCGGGGAATTCTCTTTTCATTTGTCCCTCTCACATTGAGGTTAGAGCTCGAGGTCAGCCAGAGAACAATACGCTCGGAGGGAGTCTTGATCTCACTGAAACACGCTTCAGCCAGGGCTGACTGAGGCAGCAACATCCATCCATCCATCTATCCATCCATCCGTCCATCCATCAATTTTGGAGTTTGCCATGCACATGCAAATGTGAAAAGGAAATAAGGTATTATTTTCTTCACTCGCTGTCAGAAAGGACACTATG
>CAKAKR010068784.1:36544-93724 GCA_916700685.1 Adelosebastes latens
CACGACGCTCTTCCGATCTTTATGTTTTTATAACTGTTTTAATTATGTCTTAATGTTCTTTTGCACTTTGTCGCAATGTTCTTGAATGTTTATGTAAAGCACTTTGAATTGCCCTGTTGCTGAAATGTGCTATACAAATAAAGCTGCCTTGCCTTGCCTTGCCTAAGCAAACACTTTGTTTCTCGTCTTTGTACTAAATTAGGTTAAACATGTCCTGGACTTAACTTAGCACTACACTGTTGGATAACTGAACAGAAACTCTGGATAACTCAAGTGTATTTCCAAAACTGTTATAGTTCCTGTTCCTTGGTAACCAAATGGTTACAGAACATACCACATAACCGCAACGTCCGCGATTCGATTCCAGTCGTGTTGCAGGCCATACCTCTCACTCCCTCCATTTCCAGTCTCCTTCTACTGTCATCTGTCCAATAAAGATGAAAATGCCAAAGAAATATATAAAAACACACAACATAGATCCTCAAGGGACCAACTGTTGGTCGACAAAAGACAACCCCAACTATAGTTTTGTTATCCAAAATGAACACCCCAGTTCTTTTCCAACCAGCGCTCGCCATGGTGATGATGGTACCGCCTGTAGGATATCAGCCAGAAAATGTGATACTGTATTGATCAGTGTTGGGGAATTCTCTTTTCATTTGTCCCTCTCACAGTGAGGTTAGAGCTCGAGGTCAGCCAGAGAACAATACGCTCGGAGGGAGTCTTGATCTCACTGAAACACGCTTCAGCCAGGGCTGACTGAGACAGCAACATCCATCCATCCATCTATCCATCCATCCATCCATCCATCCATCCATCAATTTTGGAGTTTGCCATGCACATGCAAATGTGAAAAGGAAATAAGGTATTATTTTCTTCACTCGCTGTCAGAAAGGACACTATGGGGTAAATCTTTCCTCTGTGATAGCCTCAGGCAGTCAGGATCTCACTGCTATCAGCATGCTCCATCTTCATAATCCTGCCTTATTCAAATGGTGACTGTTTGCCAAATGTTGCTATGTTTTATTAAATCCTCATGTCTTTGGATCCACTTGGCTGGATCACGGAACTGGATGAGACACCGCCACGAAAAACACAATCACATTTTTAGACACGTATCGAAATTAGACTCGAACCAATTTCAGCTAATCTCATTTTTTGATTTTTCAGAATGTAAGCTTTAATGCATCTGAATATATTGTGAATAGTCAAAGTGTTTGGGAAGAATTATAAAAAAGCGCCCTTGCTAAAATATTCATGCGTAAATGATTCTGGAAAGGAAAGCATCAGTGCTTAAGTGCTGCATTAAACATTCATTTAATAATGATCATCAACACATTGGGATAATTTGCATTGTTTCATGGCCTCCTTATACGAAATAACCAAGTGTAGTTGCGCATATATTGTCGGCACTCTATAGATCGTTGCCCTTATCATTACTTTTGAGAGTAGCGAAACATTGTGCATAAAATAAGCTGGCTTTTCTATTCAAGTTAATGACTTGTTATCAGCAGGACAATGACGATGATACATTTCATCCATGCGTCGTTATTTTATTATATGCTTCCTATGAATCTATTCAGTCTTAATCCAATAAATCACGATAGAAGGCCAGTGGTGGGCAACAGTGAACTGGCTAACAAATCAGACTGGAGCTTTAGAATTGAGGTCACACTTAATTTTTCAGTTGATACGGAAAATACATTACTATATATTGAAAAAAATATATACCCTCTACAATTTATGTGTGCATGGCTTGGATCACTTTTTCCCAAGGCATAAGTGGACATCTTTTTTTCTGCTCTGCTCTGTGTGCCATCTTCAGCTCAGAGGAGAGCCAACAGTCAGGAAAAGCCAAGACGGCAAAGTTTTCAAGAGGATTACAGGCAGACTTTGTCAAACAACCCAGGACAAGGAAATCACTTTCACTAATCCCACTCTCTGATGTCCGCCCCACAAAATGTCCCTTTCATCAGCAATAATTGAACATTGAGCAGACTACCATTGTGCTGGAGTCATTTCCTATGCCCTTAGCCTTTTGACTTTCAAAGTATCTTGTCTCTCTGTGCCGTCTCAGATTTAGAGAATGTTCCGTCAGTGCTCTGATACTGTATGTTGAGTGATTCCCTTACAGTGCTGCAGGATATAGCTTACAATTTTCGGTCCACATCTAAATTGGCATTTCAACTTAAACTATAAGAATTCCTTAAATTCCTTACTTAGCCACTCCCCTTAGTGACCGTTGCTACACCTGTCAAACTTTTTGTTCTGCACAGCCAGGGTTGGAAATGAACTTTTTTGGTCCAGCTGCAACTGTGGCTGGTGGATTCCAAAATCTACCAGCCACTCAATAGATTACCATTGTTTTTCTGGCTGGTGAGTGAAGCAAATCTAGCAGCTACTAGCATATTTTACCAGCATTTGGCTGGTGGCTGGTGCTAATTTACAACCCTGTGCACAGCACATAAAGAAGTTTACATTGATAATGGTTTACATCTCGCAAATCTGGGGAAGGAACATTTTTTATGACGGCCCATTGGAAAGCTCACCGCTGCGAAAATACACACCCTCCATGCAACAAACAGAAGCACATGGCTAATTATTATACAGAAGGACATCAACTGACCTTCCTGTCTTGTTGCCTTGAATGCCTTCCTTGGTTGGGTTGGTTAGCTTTAAGAATGAGGAGGTGCGATTAGTTGGGTTTAGAGTAAGAATATCAGGGTAAGCCAACCAGAGCCAGAGTAGGGCGGGTCATGCCTTCGCCATAGTATAAAAAAGTATCACGACCTGGAAGGTCCGATGACTCATTTTGCATAATAATTAGCCATTTGCTTCTGGGCTGTTCAGACTATTGGGTTTTCGAAATAATGGGCTGTCAGAACAATGGGATGGCACCCTGAAATCTACGGTAATTTTTCTAAAACAGTGTTTTTTTTATTTCAGACAGAAGAAGACAAATACAAGTGTCTTATTTCTAGCCGCTAACCGCCGATTTTGCGGTCTAAAATCTATCACCGGCAGATTTAATTAACTGTAGTTAGCAAGGTAATTAATAAAACTTTAGCTCCATGAGTTGGTTGAAAATGCTGTCTGTAACTGACTGAATTTCCAGCTGAGTTGTCGTGAAATCTTGCAATAGTGGTCTTAAACATGTAATTCATGGCAACATACATGATGCCGTGCCAAAAGACTGAGACTGAGGTTAAAGCTCATGTCCCAGCTGATGATCCAGGAAGAAGACATGGAAATAATGTCCACTTGTACTGCAGCGTAGAGCTAGTTAGTCCTAGTCCTAAAAATCACATTATTTCCTTCATACATAACCCTGTTTAGCTGCTTAACTTACGCTGGGTTGCTGGAGTGTATCTTTCTCAAGCAAAAGAGCAGGAAAGAGCTGCTAACATTAGCCTAAACTGATGATGTGCTACTCGCTGTTTTTAATGTGACCTGTAAACCCACAAACTAATGTAGTTAGTTAATGATGTGCTCCTTGGCTTTGGAAGTCACGGTCAGTTACTCCTGTAAGCATTTACCCAGTTAGCTGCTAACGATTGCAGCTCATAGACTGTATATAAAGATGGACGACATGACAGCTCCCCAAAAGTTTTTGCCCCCTGGTGGCTGGCTGCAGTATAGGTCATAAATCCCGCTCTCTCCATGTTAGCGGATGGGACATGGTCAAAACTAAAAAGTACAAGTAAATGTCAAATAAAATGTTCCCAAAGATGGTTTCTGTCATTTAAGGTAGTTCTTATCACGCTGATTTATGTTCAAGTGTTAATTTTTCTGATAAATTTGGTTTTAATTAGTTATTTGACGCTATAAAAAGGGGGTGAGACGTCATGATTGACAGCTGCAAGTCTCTCTCACTGACAAGCTGCGGCCGTGCTCGGCTCATGATTGGTTCTGGCGAGTGACCTCGATACCAAGGCCCCACCGCCCGATCACTACTGCGCAGACTCTGGCTCCAAATGATGTAAAAATCTCAAGATCGTAGCTCCCTTGTCCGGGATACTTTGGCTTCACTTCTTTACAGTGGGAGGAAGTGGCGATGTGTCGTCCATGCAGTCTATGCAGCTTATGTTAGAGCAAACACACAGTTCCTTACACTTTTACTGTTGTGTTTTTGGTTTCTTACAACAGCCCTGTACATTGTTGAGAAATCCAATGCTTGACAGACCTGCCCTGCCTAGTTACTGTTGCTAAACTATGATTGGACAATCGCTGTTTGGGAAAAAAGGTTTACTGAATGGCCAATCCTCATCCTCTGTGTAAAATTCAGCAAGATAGTTCAGTTTAACCTAGTGTATCTCAATTCAGCAGCGCCTGCATGTGAACCACAATTTCAAAGTGCTCTATCCCAAACTGAGTTAGTGAAATGTCAAAGTGGGCTTTGGGTATTGCTCATGCATTTACAAGGAAGGACAGGGTGTTAAAGTTTATACATTTGGGCTTGTTGTTTTGTCTTGTTCCCCGGCAGCAGGGAGTTCTCAGGCGCTGCCATCTTCACACGTGGTTTAGCCTGGGGCATTTTAAACCCCCTCCACGACACACACACACACACTTCTCTCCTCCTGTCTCTCTTTTTCTGTGTCTGTCACTCTCTCTCTCTCTCTCTTTGTCTGTCTCTCCTTCTCGCTCTCTCTCACCTTCTTTCTTCCCCTGTTCAGTGTTCAGTTAGTGAGTCCCTCAAGTCTATACCGGACCACTTCCTTTGACACACACAGCAAAAGCCTGTCTGTCAGCGCCTGCACTGACAGGATGAGGCCAAGCTTCCCCAAAAGTTGTGTGGGTGACGTCAGTATATGTAAGACAGAGCTGTGTGAATACAGTACTTCTTTGCACGCTTTTGCATGAATGTGATGTCACATAAGCAAGGATGAAATCCTGTGTCACATTTGATTTTACAGGGTTTTATCGACTTAAACTGAAGTCATTCAGTCTCGTTTGGAGTCCATCATGGTTTTTGTCACTTTACAAGAGCTTGACATTGATTGTTTCCACCTTATTTCATCTTATAAGTCACTAAGAAGATTGGCTGTGTTGGTTTTTATTTTTGATATCCTCTCCGTGAATCTTAAAAGTCCTCAACGACTGATTCATAGTTTGATGAATTGACACGATGGCAGGACGGCTACTGTAAAAGAAGCTGCTAAAAAACCCATTTTGAGCCATAGACTATATATAAGAAGTGGTAGTCACCGTGACATCACCCATTGGTTTGTGGACTGCTGTTTTGAAGCCTCGAGTTCGGCATTTTGGCTGTAACCATCTTAGTTTTTGGCCGTCGCCATCTTGTTTTTTTGCAACCAGAAGTGACACGAGAGGGTAAAGCAGTACAACCGAATGCTGAATAAGATATTTTTAGGCGACCAACATGTTACAATTAACTTTCATTAAATGAAAACACACTGTCAAAGGGTTAAAGTTTAAGATGAAAACACGGACAACTCCAAATCGGACAACGCCGTGGTAACGACCTGTCAATCACAAGGTAGCCACGCCCTAAAGCATACCCTGCTTTATGGTCTATTTGACTCTAAATTGGACCATAATTTACTAAATGAACATCATGCTGTATTGAAGAAGACTTGAAACTAGCAATTGAGACCATAAACTCATGTTTACAATGTTTACTGAGGTAATAAATCAAGTGAGAAGTAGGGTCATTTTCTCATAGACTTCTATACAATCAGACTTCTTTTTGCAACCAGAGGAGTCGCCCCCTGCTGGCTATTAGAAAGAATGCAAGTTTAAGACACTTCAGCATTGGCTTCACTTCTCAGAACGGGAGGTTGCCGCCTGGTTTGAGCTCGATTTGTCATTATCATGTTTTTATCACAAATATTTCTGTTTTCCCTCTTTGTCTGTAATGTGCTCCTAATTAAAAAACATCGTTGCGGTTAGGTAGGATGTACACAAATTTGCACTCAGTAGCACTGTACTGTATGTGAATGCCAGCATTGTTAGGTGATACACAGCAGTTTCCAATATGAGGTAACATATAAACATGTACAAACGGCAGTATTCACTCAGCAATTTCATTCAAATGTGGTAATCAAAGACAGAATTATGCAGATGAATTAATTCTTTATCAAAGTCAAAATGGATTAAAGCAGTTGACATCAGTTTCTGCCAGGAGTGGGTATTTTTAAAAGCAACTGAGATCGTTTCTCTTAAAACAGCAATTGGATTTACTATCCTCTCGCTTTGACAATGTACGACGCACTGTGAGATAATATATTGGAAGGACAGAGAGGATTAACAAATGAGTCACAAGGTGATTGTCTACTACCTTTGCACCTTCGCGAGAAAATGCTTGAGAAAAAGAGACGCGCCTGGACAAATTGCTTGGTCGACTTTGCTATTCTCTTCAAGGGCATTACGCCATCCTTACCTCTTTGTCTCTGCAGGCTTGACTGGTGCAATGGAACAAAAACGTTGACACCTTGTTTCAACAAATGAGAAATGACAAATGCATAAATCATTCAGGCTCTGCCGCGTAGAGATTTCAGTTTGACACAGTCTCAGGATGTTTGATGCTCCACTGATGAAAACTTCCACGGAAGCCCACGGAAGGCTCGTGCCAACGCCGATGTGCTAAAATGGTCAGTGTTGTCGTTCACGCCTTGAATTTGTATCATCATAAGACCCATGACGGTGTGAGATGCCAATGTGTACATTTATGTTGCTACAGACTTGAGCACATCTGCAATTTTACACATTTAATCATTCATGCATCTTACTTAAGGACATTATTAGTTTGGTCAATATAATTAAAAAATAAATACTGTGAATCAATAGACTAATGCAGGAATAATTGAATTTACAGCCTCATTGTGACTATATTGCACTCATATTGTGCTTGACCTCAATAGTGAAAGACTCCTTCCTCTGTCAGAGGTTAGTATTCCTGCGTGAACTGAAACAATATGTGAGATTTCCAGAGAGAGTTCATCTTATTGAATGAAGATATATAATAATACTGCAGCTTAAGTAATATCGTAAACACACCAACACAAAGTGGTTCAATATTTGCTCTTTGCCGAGATAACACAATGAAAATACAGAATATTTTACTAAGCCTGAAAATATTCTGTGTTTAATTTGTCCAAAACGGCAATTTCTTCCGCTTTCATTAACTTGCAAATCAAGCCACATTTCAATTATTCTCATAGTACCAGTATGGAACACAATTACTGTAAATTGCTTCCATTTCTTCAAAAGTTACTGTATTTCCCCCAAAAAAACAACGTTCCGCCGATGCACTAATCTATCTTCAAGCCCATTCAATTATCTATTTAGCCAAACGTATAATTACTCGTCAGTGCGCCAGAGTGTTTATTAGGATTCCTTACACACAATTTAAATTGCCCCATAAACAATTTGTAGGAGCCATTAGAGCATCTCAAGAAGTGATTCACTTAATGAGGGGGCGGGATGGGAATGTTGAGATGATGAGACGGGAGGTTGTAGTGAATACGCACCATCCGGTGACATTGGGGAAATAGACAATTAGATCTTGGCAAGCTAAACGGCTACACACTATCATGATGGCTTGTTTGAAATCAATATAATGAGCTACATGTGGAGTGTTGTAACACTTCTCTTTTTACAGAAACAGATGGAAATCACCCCTCCCTTGTGCTATTTATGAATGAATGCTTGTATAGAAAGCTGAGTTGGATTTTAAAGGAGATCACACTGTATCTCACTGGTGTTATCAAGTGGGCTTCTTCCCGTCACTGACGTCTTGTTGAAGTTGGTTCGTGCTGCCTCCAGAAGGCTAAACAGTAGATGTGTGAGTGGAATAATTAATCTGTGTAGCAGCTGTCCCTCATTTATGATGATTGATTTACCCACTCACAAGCCTGCAGTTGTAGATGTGCAACACGGAATACATATTTAGAATAACGCAGTCAGCGGAGGAGGGAGTACTCAGATCCTTTACTTGAGAAAAAACATAATACTCAATTACTGCGACAAAACTCTATGTAAGTACATGTATAGAAGTATAATCAGCAAAATGATTTTAAAGTATTAAATGTACAAGTACCTCTGCAGAAAAACATTATTATTACAGAATATATGACATATAAAGAGCACCATTATAGCTGGTCGAGGTGGAACTAGTTCTCACTACTTAAAGCTGGGGTAGGCAGTATATTTTTTGGCATTATTGGGCAAAAATTCCAAAATAACCTTTCAACATATTTGTAATTCAAGTGGTGCTTCTGGAAAAGGCAAAAAAACACAAAAATTTGAATATACAGCCCTCATCCTGCAGCTCTCCTCTCTCCATCCTCTCTGTCCCAAGCCCATCCCACCAGACGAGCATGGGCATATGCACACGCTTCATACAGTAACCTGTATGAGTACTAGTCATTAATTTCAATCATCATCCTTCATACAGTTACCTGTACGAGTACTAGTCACTCACTACCCTTTAGAAAGTGCATTACTATAATCGTAATGCTTAAATTGTATGTTTTCATATCATTTCTTAAGTAAAAGCCAACTGAACAGTACAGTATGTCTTTTGAACTTCCAAACAAACCTTGAAGAATAAAACTTAGACCACAAGAGGTACTGTCATAACTTATTCACCAGCAGGCTAGGACTTGTGTTTTGACACCTCACTTCAAAGTATCTGGATTCTATTTCATGTCGGCATTGGAGGAAAGTCAAAAGGATGCCAAATGCAAAATCCGTCACCGAGGTCAAAGCTACTTCCCAAGATGACAGAGGGGTCGACAGAATTCATTGTCAGTGCAGAGATACAATGCCACCTGTCCTTGAAATCCTGTTCTAAGCATTAGCTTTGTCTTTTCTATCCGGCGTGACCAGCTCTCTTTTCTCTTTAGCTGCTCTTTCATCTGTTATTTAATGGAGGGATTGCCGACATGAAAGACATGACCACTTTGCCTTTCATCACAATGACATCATCCCTCTGGCTACACCTGAGAACCTGTCTGATTAAAATGGAATGCTGTAAGTTAAGAAGGAATCCTATCTATCACTCCTGTTGTTGTGGAGAGTTTAATCAAAAGCCCTGCTTAGACATTAAGGTAAGATATCATCAGGGGGTCTGAAGCCTCTGAATTAAGAGTGAACGGGAGACAGGTTTGTTTCCGTATTCCCCTCGATGCTTCCAATACATGCCGAAAGAATACTCCATATATGCCCATACGACAAACAATACAGAAGAGACCGCTCGGGGACTTATTCATGTACCAGAGTCAGACTCTGTGCTTGTTAGCCTGTTAGCCTGTGGATACTTTTCATGGCTGCCTGCAGACTTTGGCGAGCCTCTCAGCTACAGTTTGGTTGATAGTGAGACAACTTTTAGAGCCTGTTAGTCTTTTGCTCTTCAATTTAAAGGTGCATTGTGAAGGATTTGGTGACATCTAGCAGTGAGGTTGCAAATTGCAGCCAACTGAAATTTCTACCGTGTACCAAGCGCGTAGGAGAACTACTGTGGTCGACGTGAAAACGTGAATGGCCCTCTCTAGATCCAGTGTTTGGTTTGTCCGTTCTGGGCTACTGTAGAAACATGGTGGCCAGCTCCATGAAGAGGAGCCGCTCCCTATGTAGATATAAATGGCTCACTCTAAGGTAAAAAAACACAATGCTTCTTATTTCAGGTGATTATACACTAAAGAAAACATACTTATTAATATTATATTCAATTTCTGCCAATAGATCCCCCTAAATACTACACACTGTTCCTTTAAATGTCAAGGTTATTTACTATTTCTGCTACTGTTATGATGCAACATACATATGAGTTGGTAGATTTTGGTTTATTTACTTTAAAAACACATAGAAGCAACACAACTATTACAGGAAGTTCAGTAGAAATATTTCTTGATTTTATAAGTTTTCAGTTTTATGTAGCCTACAGCATATTTTTGGGAGGAAAATGAAGCTTATTGCCTTACTTCAACTCCATAACCACATATCATGTTAGTGTGCCCCGCATTCTAGTGGCCTGAAAGATGTGCAACATCCAATACTTGAAAACATGAAATACTCAATACATTTAAAGGAACAGTGTGTAGCATTTAGGGGGATCTATTGGCAGAAATGGAATATAATATTAATAAGTATGTTTTCTTTAGTGTGTAATACTTGAAATGAGCCCAGAACGGACAACCCTAACACTGGCTCTAGAGAAGGCCATTCACATTTTCGCATTGGTCACCGTAGTTCACCTACACACAGTTGGTTGCAATCTGCAACCTCATCGCTAGATGTCGCCAAATCCTACACACTGCACCTTTAAAAAGGTCCAGACCCGGCTATACCAAGGCAACATAACACTCAAAACTCCCAGCACTATAATAAATAGCATTTTCTATATGCTATATATGTGTGGACAGCATCTTCCTAAGCGTCCCTGCTGTTTTCTGCTGTTCCCTCAGTATCGCAGTATCAGACTCAGTACCAAGCAGGTTTTTTACTAGATCGTTATCCCAACTTTGCAGTCCTCTTATCTGGATCCTGATAAGACCTTTAGGATCTGTCTATTTGTAAAGTACTTCAGGATAAAAAAAGGCATCTCTGAGGCACAATAGTTCGTATTTATCTTGGACTTTCTGCGTGTTTGAGAAAGAGAAGGAAAGAGAGGACGAAGGTGCAAATGGGTGTCTCTTCTTAACGTCATTAATTACAAGGCTCAGACATGCAGTAACATCAGTAGTTTCACTTTATATTCTAACCAAACATTTATTGAAGAGAGCCCCTTGAACCGCTGCACTGATTTTAACAGAAGCTTTCTCTTTTTCATTGAAGTAGAAATGTTTCGCTGTACTCGGTCCCCCGGAGACTGTGAAGACATCTTCAAAAGAACACCTGCCCTTATCAGTGTGCTTGACCTATTTCCCCAGCTCCTTTGCTCCAACCCTCCCTCCGTACAGCCTGGGCTACAGAGGACAGGTAATCCCATTGACACCAGCAGAGACTGATGCAGCGCACCTGTGATCTGGTTATCTTGCCCTATCTCGATCGCAGATAAAGCTGGCAGCGATCCAGCGAGGTTCTTGTGAGAGTTATGGGGTTGTCACAGATCATTGACTAGTGTTCAGCTAAGTGAGCATTAAACTGGATGTTATTAGGGTTAACATTGCATGGCAGACTTTAATGATGCTGCTGATAATGGCTACAGTCATGCTAAGCATGTGGTGTTGTTTTGCGCTGTTAGGCAAGCAACAGGAATTCAAGGTAAAAGAGCGCCGGTATTTATGGAATCACTGAAGAGAAGACCATGACTGCACAGTATGGATCATATTATATAAATAATATGCACAGAACAACACACAAATCTGACTGGAGAGGGCTGCTACATTATGAAAACAAAGATAAGTTAAGAAAATATAAAAGTAGCCTGGGCATGGTCAATGAAGTGGAAACAGCTAAACATAAACAAACTTAAATATTGATGGAGGATGCGAACCTCCTGGGAGGAAAAGCGAAGGCGTCTTCTGGTGCCTCTGCGTCTGTCTGAGCTGCAGCGAAGAACGGGGAGCTTCTGCAGCTATAAAAGATGTGAAGCAGTGAATGCAGTCCCGATCATTGCTGGGCATCGAGGTGCTTAACTCATTTTTTACTCAGTTTAAAACATAATGTGCACTTTGTTTTATCACAGCAGTGCAACTCAATCCGCGCAAGAGTTGTCCACTCATTCAATTAATCGATTTCGCTGTCATCAGCCACTCTCTCCCGCGCGCTCTCTCTATCCTGTGCAGTCTCTCTTCCTCTCCGACCTCTCTGCGGGCTCTTGATGGCAACCGAACGGTCATGGCGAGGCCCAGCAGGTATTTAGGCTTTCAACGGCTCAGGATAATGTGCATCTAGTGCATGAAGCTAAAAATGTAGCTACTCAGGCCTCCCTAATTCATTTAGCGAAGCCCAAGGAGGCTGCGCTCGGGATATGCAAAATCCATCAGCTGGCGGAAAGAGTTCAGGCGGGAGCA
Source organism: Adelosebastes latens (assembly GCA_916700685.1). Lineage (NCBI taxonomy): Eukaryota > Metazoa > Chordata > Actinopteri > Perciformes > Sebastidae > Adelosebastes > Adelosebastes latens. The sequence goes on from CAKAKR010068784.1 coordinate 48,523, forward strand.
CACCAAACAAAACTGCCTCCAAGAAGCTGAGTGTGTGGAAGAGTTTTAACCCTCCTGTCACAATAGCTGCTTCCCATCAGATGAGACCTGATCAGTCACATATATGAAGGTGCATAACAGGAACAGAAAAAGGCAGAAGTGCTAATTAGCATCACTACTATCAGATCAGATCTATTTTGTTTGGCTTTGCTGGTGAATTCCACTGGTTTGGGAGCTTTTTCGATGGTTATTTTTTTCTCTGCAGGTTGCATCTCCTGCACAACCCCAGAGGCTTGTGCAGGAAATGCTCATCTTTCTTGCTAAGGAAACCAGGGCAACCACCTTCTGACAACTCCCTCGACTCCCCTGGCTTATAGAGTCAGACAGCGAACACATGCATACTCACAGGCACACGCCAACACATACTGTAGGTGGTGAGAGACAAGCACACATGCATAGAGATGCGGGCAGGCGGATGGATAGGGAGTTAGCAAGACACAGACAAATGTGCTCTAAGTGCAATTCATATATTGCTGTTTGTTATTACTCACACAATCCCATTACCTTTTAAAAAAAGCCTCTCTATCAATGTGACAAATCTCGGGATCATTTAAAATGCTACAAATATTTTCAACATCCTCCTAAGAAATGTTTCATACCCAACGTGCTGCTATTCAATTCACAACCTCTAGCACGGTGGGGTTTATTAAAAATTGATTGACTCCTGTCTACCCAGATGTATTTGCTATGCGTTAAAGAAAAATGTCATCTGCAAACTTTTTTTATGTATTCACACTCTCACACCAAATTTTCTCTGGTGGCGACAGAGGTATTGAGGCCCGTCTTTGACTGATGCGCTGTGGCACGAGTTGTCTTCGGCTGAGACGCGGACTGCGGAGGGTTTTGACAGTGTTCACTCCAAATATCCTGCTCCAAGTAGAGCTGATCAGAATAGACGCTTCTCTCAGCATTGCTAAGCGAGTTCCACATCACAGTCTGTCACCACTGTCAAAAAGTGGGGACCGCAGTTGGATGCTCACTTTACGACACGGCGATGGCCTGTAACATATTGTTACACTCTCAAATATGTCAGTTTTCCTATTCATGCTTGAAGTATATGTCTGGACTTGTTATACACAAAATATAATATTAAGTGGATTGGAAATGGCTAAAAATATATCAAGAAATACAGTTTGAATTCTGTATGAATTGATGTCTAAGACACCTTCGTCTTCCTTTCAGGTACAAAATATCACACATATCCTTCCATCAGAAGCAACATACATACAGTACCTGTGTGTGTTGCTTTATTACTTACTGACTTATCCAGACAAATATTAGAAATTACTTTTCTAGTTATTGTGAAGTGAAAAGTTATGATCACTACACCTGCAGGTATTAAGGTATAGTTATTAAAGAATTCCCCTGAGCATTGGATAGTGCTCACTTAAAGGCCCTCAGCCAAGTGTTTGTTCAATAAAAAGTTTTCTGCTCTGACCTCGATACATAATATACTGGAGTTTGATTTCAACATTTGCTCCATCAGTTTAGTGTTCTACTCCAAAAAGTAAGATATCCACCATGAAAAAACACATTGCCTAAAATGTACTTGTTGATATTTCTAAAGTTGAGACAGTAGAGTGTCACTGTTTGGTCACTATGGAATGAAGTTATCCAAGATCTGTGAAATCTGAAATCTTTCACTCTCAGTTTGTAGCGTCCGTCGTCCGACTATGTATTTGATAACAAGGCGCTGATGCGCGAAAATAAACTGAATGTGTTTTATTTCTATAAAAGAAGCAAAACGACGGTCCGTGTAACACCGACTACCACGGCAAGCCTAGGCCACCACATTGTGGTCAGTCTGTCACACCTGTAACCACACCCAACAGTGATGTCATGGTGAACTGACCACACCCTGAAGTACATTTCTACATAACTGCAGCGAGGTGAGAACCACTTAACATTAGTAAAACCATGATTTCCAGCTGCTGTTGCTATTTACAGTGGCAATAGACGTTTTTTGCTTTAACTTAACATTGTAAAGTAAGTGTTGATTACACACTGTAATGGCTATAGAATAATGACACCATCAACATTTAGATTGGTTCGCTATAAGCCCCACTTTCACTAAGCAATTCTGTCTGCCTCCGGGTCGCGTTCTCCCGGGAAAATCAAGGCTTAATTTACCGCAAAAAAGGAAGAGGATAGTGCTTGTGCTCCGTAATCTGAATGAAAACGGCAAACTCTTTATTGCTTCCCACATTGTCAACAGCAGCGCATTAGAGCAACACTCCTTACGTTCTTACCTTTCACAATAAAAGCCCTATATATACACTGCATCACTGATTACCAGAGAGCATTTCGCTAAGATGATACTCAACAAAATAGCTTACAACTCAACAAAATAGCGTACAGTAGCTTACCCCAGGTAGCGGAAATGGCGGACGGTGGAACAACTGGAGTAATGTTAACGTTAACTGTGGAAACTATGCCCGGCAAAAGACTAGACCACTGCACTGGTCATAGATTTGATTTACTGCCATTTGCACAGGTACAGTACAGTACAGTACAAATTGGAAATCTTGTGCATATCTCTCAGTCAGCTTAATATAAAAAAGGCAAAGAAAAGCAGTTAAAAAGAGCAGAATTTAAAAAGAAACACACTATGAGTTAGTTAGTTATATAAAAAAAATATAGAAATACACATACACACACTATGAATTATTGCACCATGAATTGTTTCACTATGAAAAGAAAATACTCAACAGACTCCAACTAGAACATAATGCTGCTGCTAAACTTTCAACTACAACCAGGAACATAGATCAACACTACTCGGCTTGTAGCATCTCTGCACTGGTTTGTTTTAGGATTCATTTTAAGATTTTTTGATTAGGCTACTTTGCTCTTGCCCGGTTTCCAGACTGCAAACCTCCCAAGCTGACCAATATATATAGATTTTGGTGGTGCCATGTAAAGATGAAATAATCAACTTTCTGCAAGTTTTTGTAAAAGGTTGCAAGGAAGCCTCTTGTTTATTTGATCCAACCGTTGCAAAAGTTGGAAAATGTGCCAAGACGCAAAGTATGACACAAATAGATTTAGCTCATAATGTTGATTCCAAATAAGAAACTAAAAGCTTCCAGTGTGCAAGTTCAGCTTTGAACAGACTTTATTGGAATTCGATAAGGACAACAAGGACCTGACAAGCCAATCAGAGTACAACAAGTATGGGTGTAAGAAAATATCAAAAATAGCGAATATCGCTAATATTTTGTGATACTGTATCGATTCTCAAAAACACTATTGATTTTAAATATATAGTTTACATGCAAGATTAACTCAGTAAATACTTTATTTAATTTGCAAAGAGATGTGCCCTCTCAAAAGAGTGCTATGGTGTTGGATGTTACAGGGACTGTGACAAATGCAAATGCAGATCCCACTGTTCTGATTGCATAAAAAAAAAAAATACTTTTTTTTCACTCAGATTTCATGCATATAGTGGTGGTGTGTTATTTATACTATGACAGTTTTCCTAAAATTTGATTTAAAAAAAAAAAATTACGCCTTGCTTACATTATCGCAATATAGCAATATATTGAATCTTAACCCCTGTATAACGATACGCATCGTGGTGATACATCAAAGTGTATCAAACCATGGTAAATGAGTACGCTTGTGTGTTTAACAATATTCCACCATAAGATGGATACATCAACAATTAATCATCATGATCAAAACAGGTACCAGCTTTAAGGAGAGGTGGACTGTTGCCATTGAAGTGCTGTTATCTTTTTTGCATATCATCTTTATTTCTGTCTCTTCTTTGGTCACTTCATTTGTTCCTTTAAACTGAAATCTAAAAATTCAAATCAGTCCTAAAAAACTGGCCATTTAAGTTTCCTTTCCCTACAGACAGCCAGAAGGTAACTCACAAAGTACATGCTTCGCTCCTGCTGAGCCCTCTGGTGATAATAGCCTCCCAACTTTCAGGTACTAACAATAGATGGTGTGAATTAGTAAAAGTTAAGGAAGGACAGAACAAGTCATTTGGGTAATAGGACCTTGTAATAATCTCATTAAAAGGAGGGAGATGAGCACAGGGACGAGACCATTAGAGGTATTTATTACTTTAGTTCTGCGGTGTTTTTTCTCATCAGCACCTTGATTGGGATTCTGCCTCGGTGTTTGGCTGCTGGGCAGGATGGCCGGAGAGAGCTCCCATCAACACTCAGGTGAAGTGAAATCTCAGACTGACGGAGCTTTCCCTGGTGACTCGGCGACATGGCTAATGGCTTTGCTCAGAGCCTGCCCAGGCATAGCTTGTCGATACAATTCTCTTACGTTTTGCCACTTGCCAGTTCCCATCTGGAGCCAATTCATGAACTGAGATGGTGTGTACCTTTCCCACGAGGTCACCGCCTGTCTCCGCATAACACTTAGCCCCAGTCCTTCCTTCCACATCCCCCTCTGGTCCACTCTCCTCGTGCTCCACTGAGCTTCTGTTCATTGTGACAGGCCATACAGTGCAGTGCATTACAGTGAGTCAACTTCCTCTTTACTGTAAAGGCTTTTCTTCCTGAAAAAATGGCAAAAGTGCTGCTGTGGGCCAATGAATACAGTCAAAGCACCACTTCACAATATATGCATGTTTTAATACTTATGTAGAATGTGGACACATGTGAGCACAATTTTGAGGAAGTGTTATATTAAGGTTTTTTTATTCTTTGTTCCTGCATTTATTATTCAGATATACATGTATCTTGGTATATCTCAAGTATTTGTCAAAAATGCATATTGGAATGTTTATATATCAAGGTCCTTTTCTTTTCTTCCTCTGTAAAACATTAAAATTAGGGCTGTCAATCGATTAAGCGCATGATTGTCCATAGTTAATCGTGATTAATCGCAAATTAATTGCATGTTTTTTATCTGTTCAAAATGTACCTTAAAGGGAGATTTGTCAAGTATGTAATACTCTTATCAACATGGGAGTGGGCAAATATGCAGCTTTATGCAAATGTATGTATATATTTATTGTTGGAAATCAATTAACAACACAAAACAATGACAGATATTGTCCAGAAACCCTCACAGGTACTGCATTTAGCATAAAAAAAATATGCTCAAATCATACCATGGCAAACTGCAGCCCAACAGGCAACAACAGCTGTCAGTGTGTCAGTGTTCTGACTTGACTATGACTTGTCCCAAACTGCATGTGATTATCATAGAGTTTCTAGGTTCATATGATACCAGTATCTTCACTCTAGCTTTAAAACTAAGCCCGCTTCAACCTAAAAATTGCAAGTTGCATTAATGCGTTAAAGAAATTAGTGGCATTAAAACGAATTTGCGTTAACACATTATTAGTGTGTTAACTTTGACAGCCATAATTATAATTTAAAAAAAATAATTGATGACTGAGGTGCAGTCACACCAGATTTCACTCCCCGTTGATTTCTGTAAGGAATGGGCCAAGGCGTATTTGCTTCCACTCTTTCATTCACACTCAAAATGGCGAGGCTCTCTCTAATGTCCAGCCTGTTTTAATTTGGAGGTTGGGATTGACTTCCCATTCAAGATATAGTGATTATTTAAATTCTTGTTTATAATTTAATAACATGGCGAAACAATACAAACAACAAAAAGGAAGGGATACTGACTGGCTGCAGTGAGCGCTAGGACAATGATAGATGTTAATGACAGCGAAGTGTTTAATAAGCTGTTCAGCCTTTGTTGACTGTTGTAGCCCCATAGACTGTTTATAAGAAGTGGACGTAGTCACCGTTTGTAGCGTGGACTGCCATTTTGAAGCCTTGATTTTGTCATTTTGGCTGTCGCCATCTTGTTTTTTTGCAACCAGAAGTGACACAAGAGGGTGGAGCTAAATACTGTACAACCAAATGACATTTTTAGGCGACCGAAACGGTTATAATCAACTTTCATGAACTGAAAACACACTGTGAAAGGGTTAAAGTTGTAAGACGAAAACACAGACAACACCCAGACCGGACAACGGCGTGGTAGCGACCTGTCAATCACAAGGTAGCCACGCCCTAAAGCATACCCTGCTTTATGGTCTATTTGACTCTAAATGGGACCATGAGCATGAACATCATGCTGTATTTAATGCTGATCTTGATGGCTGCAACTGAAATCAAGCAAGGCTCTCACTTAGAATAAACAGCCTAAATAAATTGTGTGAAAGATATCCATAAAGTATTTAGCACAGGTTTGTAGTGTACTGTCTGTACAAATAGCTCCTCTGTCAGTCGTCCAAATAATAAAGCGGTGAAGAGGGCTGAGCCGTCTTAACAACTTAATCTAAAAAAAGTTTTGCTCATCTCATTTCAGAGTGGCTTAGCTTGTGATCCACCAAAACATACCATCCATAATAAAAACAAAAAACTTTGTAAGCTGCCACAAGTCAAGTGCTGAACAGCAGGAGGCTGTCAGATAGCCCGGCTGAGGGGGTTATGGTTTCCACTCACCCAGTCAAAGTGCATATTCATTCACGCTGCTCCGCTCTGGTTCAGCGCTGAACTGTTCAACTGTGTCTCAAGGGTGAGTATCAGACAGGCATAATTTCAAGGCCATGCACTGTTGCTCTCATTACTATTCTGAGCCATATTTACCTGTTTAGCAGAGGGAAGAAAAGGGTGAACAGGTAAGACTGAAATAACGTTTGATCAATTTAAACAAGGGGGACTTGTTTTAGATTTTTTTCTATCAGAACCTTGAAATAATGATCTGTAATGTTTGACTGCAAAATAAATAATTTATGGAGAACATCTTTTTCAGACCCACTCGATGACCTTTTTAGAGTCCAGAGGCCTGAGCATATGCCAGGATATATTGGTCAGAAAACATGGAGACACCCTGGACAGTTCATCACAAGTGCTAAAACACACACACACACACACACACACACGTTCACACCTATGAGGCTCCACTTGACTGGACATGTATATCTTTAGAATATGGAGGGAAACAAGTAGACACAGTGAACACACATGCAAATACACACAAAACACAAAAAGGTTGACGGCTACATATTCTAATCCTGGTTCTTTGAACCCCATACAGTATAATGCTGCTGTCTATTCAACCTCTTGTCTTCATGAGTCAGTGTTCTGGAAATTTGCATGTTTTCTGTTCAGCTAAAGTTGATGAGCTCCAACATATGGGGAACTGGCTCATTTGTGTTGAACTAGAGGAGTATAGTGGGACGGCAGGAAAGCTGAGGGCGTGTAGAGGGCTCTGCCTCTAGAATTTGCGTTCAAGTGCACAATAATCATTCTGACACAGATACTGTAATTGTACCCCATGCTGTAATACTGACACAGAGACCCACATTATAAGTGGTCACATAAGGCCACCACTCTAGACTGGAAGGTACTTGTCACCTCTTGTCAGCATATTCCTATTGCTTGTGAGCTGTTTAAGCTTGCTTTTTCCCTATAACGACTTCTAATAATAGATAGGTAGACAGAGGTGGCTCTAATAGGTAGTATGTATGAGGCTGTTCTCATATATCGTTCATACCTATACCTACTAAAAGTAACGCACTGTAATTCGTGTATATCCTACGAAAATCAATTTGTATGTAATCCAGGTTATTGTGAAAAAGGAAGTATAAAGAGCGAGAGACACGGTGTAGGGAGGATGTCGGGGTGGATGGGTGGGTCGAAAAACACCGGACTTTCGCTCAAGAGACTGGTGTTTGTACCCTGTGTGAAACCAGAAGTAAACGTTGATTCATTTGTCACGTAACTTCTGTACTTTAGTTACGCCACTTCCGTATATTTGAACACAGACCATGATCTTTTCCTAAACCTAACTAAGTAGTTTTTTTTCACGTAACTTCCGTACTTATTTTAACCCAAACCACGATCTTTTTCTAAACCTAACTTGTTGCCTAAACCTAACCAAGTTGTTTCTCGTGAAGACAAAGGTTTATTTTGAAAAGGCTGGAGTAGAAATTGACACATGCTTCGCGTGCTGCTGGACATTCGTAGAAAAATGCACAAAAAATGAGGAATAGATATCATACGAACCGTTGTATGAGGATATGTTGTATATATATGACAGCTATTTAGCCCGGGCCCTTTATGGTGTACAAACTATTAGGGGTACTTGATTTGTATATACTGTTTATTTCCTTTGTATAAGGTGATTTTACTCATGTACCTTTGTTGTATATTTGTGTATTTTTGTACAGATGTAGCCTAGATTTATATATTTGTATATTTGCTTAATGCATTTCCTTGTATGTATTTGTAAGAGTATATCACGCGTGTTTATACATTATTTTAGTACTTATTTATAGGGGTACTTTTTTCTATATATACACTTGTATGTTCCTTTATAAACTATCATCATATTTATGTACCTTTCTGTACTTTATATATGTTATACAGTATGTGTAGCCTTGATATGCTATCGGCGAATATGCAATGTATTTTCTTACTAATATTTAATATTTGATTAACTCTTTACAACAGGTGCAGTATGTCTCATGTGTTTATGCATTATGGGTATTCAAGATGGCAACTCTGTACTTATCAGAAGTCTGAGGAAGAGCCTAGTGCTCGAAATGTTACACAGCAATAAATAAAAATCCTTCTAAGTGGAGCTACTTGGTGTGCGGATCTGTCTGACTCTGTTTTGATTCTTTTGTGAGCTTTTTAAACAAAAATAAATTAACTTTTTTAGTTTTATTTAAATACATTTTAGAGGCCCAACAAAGTAAAATGAACCATTAATTCACAAGACAGAGATAATTGGAAAGTCTGTAAAAATAGTTGTAGATATAGATGTATGAGAGCTGGATACTGGAAAACAGAATGGCCCCCAATCATTCTAATGAAAGTTGCTCTCCCAGTGCATTGCTTTCATGTTGCATGGCTCACAACATACATTAGTGTTTTTCCTTGGCTTTTCTTGCTCGTTCTATAGGCTTTATACATTTTCATTGTCTATAATTATTGACTGTGTTTGCAGTTCAAGTTTGTGTCCTGTCAACCCTTTGTACTGTATGTCTGTGTTCTGAAGCCATTCAACGGTATGGGGAGTGGATTACCTAACTCTCTTAATACATCAATGCTGTAGACCCAACAAGCTGCTCGGCAGAGGGCAAGAGGGCAGCAATGTTTTGCTTCAAGCACACAGCTCAATAACTGTCACTTTACAGGAAGTTTACCAGAATAATCATCACATCCTACATTTTCCTTCTGCCATGCAGAAAGTGGTGGGCAACCACTGCTGGAGTCGGTGCACCACATCGTAAAAGACAAAAGCACCCGTCTCTCATATACCCACAGGTCTCTCCACGGAGCAGAGCGTATTGTACCTGACACACACCAGCCATCAGGGAAATATGCCACCTCCCACGTAGCTTCGCCTCTCGGCAAAGGTGGTGAAAACACACAGTATATCACACAAGGTTTGACTCAGTGTAGGCCCAGGCATCTGCCTCTTACACCCACAGGTCTCTACTTGGTCCACGGGTCTCTTCCACATCCACCGTACTCCGGTAGCGAATGCCACCCACCAGCTATCCCAGCTGCCAAACAGTAGGTGGTGGGAAACAAAATAGGCAGGTGTATGAAATCCAACAACACCTCAAAACACAAACCACAGTCTCGCAGACGAAAAGGTCTCCTGGTGCTAAGTAAGGACACAGGGAGAGACCTTGACGGTCATTTGTAAACATTACTTACAATAAATACATGCAAAATTAGTATCATAAAACAAGCTGAGTGAACTAATGTGCACACTTCCATGCAATTATAGGCCCATGCAAAGTCTTTCCAAACTAAGAAAAATGACACTGCAGTTTCCAAAGTGGAGTAAATCACACAGCCTTCTAATACGTACCATAACATAGAGAATATACAGACCTAAACACTATTTGTTTGTTTTTGTATCTTAGAAGCCATATAAAATAATTAAAACTGCCTACTGTGTGGAGCTCTCTTTACACACAAGAAAGCAATGGCCCATTAATATCACCCGCAGGCAAATCCTTTGCCTGATCTGTGTCTCCTTCCTTCTGTGGAACAACACCATTTATGATGCAGTATCCAATTATAGAAGGCAGGAGCTTGTCAAGGGTAATGAGCCCTAGTGACCCCTGACCCCACGGCCGATTTGTCTGTGCCTACGTCTTAATAACCAGAATGCCGCTGCAGATCACTGCTATTGTGACATTTTGCCATTCAACTCATTTTCCTGCAGACTGGCAGCAATGAATTTATTAGTGAATCAATGTTTCGGTCATGGACTTTTTTGTTTTGTTTGGCATCAAATTTACATTTTTGAAACAACAACATCTTTACACTTAAAGGGACTATTTGTAACTTTCAGAATTGCTTGTTAACAGCGACACCTGTGGCCGTTAAGTCAATGAAAGTCAGCATCGGGCTCGCGCTTGCTCGCTCTAAATAGACATGAACGAGCACAGTGAGGCGACACACGTCAGCTAAAACCACAATATCACTCTATATTTGACCTGCTTGGCAGTAATGTTAGCTGACCAGACGAAGGTCTCTCCATCAATCACTGCTGGCTTTTCCTGCCTCAGCCTCCGGGGCTGAAGCAGTAAGAGAAATGTTATCGCCTCCCGACTACGCCCGCAGGGAGACACCGGCACCCGGTCGGAGACGACAACTTTTCTCTCAGCGGAGCTTCGTCACTTCACAAGACACGGGAAACCTCTGTTGGTCTGGAGGAGCTGCAGCATTTATTTCTGCACAAACGTCCACTGTACATTCACTAGATATTCTCAGAGCTAAACTAACTCTTCTGCAGTGTATAGTGTGCGCGCATGCTCGTCTAGAGGTGGAGCGAGATAGCGAGAACGCGCGCGCTGTGTGAGTGAAGGCAAGCAGGCAGAGGAGCAGTGACTCCGGCCACACGCGAGCGTGCATACGCGAGCGCGCATGGGATCACGGTACATTTATACGCTTAAAAAGTTACAAACAGTCCCTTTAAAAGATTTTATTTGAAATATTGACTTGGCATTTGTGTAATATTAGACTACTATTTTTTTCAACTAGGGCTGTCAGAGTTAACGCGATAATAACGCAAATTTATTTTAATGCCACTAATTTCTTTAACGCATTAATGCAACTTGCGATTTTTAGGTTGTAGTGGGCTCAGTTTTAAAGCTAGAGTGAAGATACTGGTATCATATGAAACTATAAAACCTAAGGAATCCATTGGTACCAACCATGTTATACTAGCTTGTCACTGGCATGGCCATTTTCAAAGGGGTCCCCTGACCTCTGACCTCAAGATATGTAAATGAAAATGGGTTCTCTGGGTACCCACGAGTCTCCGCTTTACTGACATCCCCACTTTATAATAATCACATGCAGTTTGGGGCAAGTCATAGTCAAGTCAGCACACTGACACACTGACAGCTGTTGTTGCCTGTTGGGCTTCTTGAGTTTGCCATGTTATGATTTGAGCATATTTTTTATGCTAAATGCAGTACCTGTGAGGGTTTCTGGACAACATTTGTAATTGTTTTGTGTTGTTAATAGATTTCCAGTAATAAATATATAAATACATTTGCATAAAGCAAGCATATTTGCCCACTCCATTGTTGATAAATACTTGACAAATCTCCCTTAAAGGTACATTTTGAACAGTTAAATAATGTGTGATTAATTTGCAATTAATTGTGATCAAACATTTTAATCAATTGATAGCCCTATTTTTTAAAGTAATTGATTTTCCGCCCTTAATTAATCATGATGAGGCCAGAGATTCTCATCACCATGTACAGCCGTGTCTCCTATGTTCCCATACAAGGAAACTGCATTGTAAATTACATTTGGAGGGTTTGTTTTTGACCTATCACATATATGTTTGTAATGAGCAGTCCACGTAGGAAAGAGGTCATCCATGGTCAGATCAGAGGTCAGATCAGATGGAGTGATGGTTTTGAAAAGAGGAGCATCGGTGCATGGAGATCTTTGTCCTGATGTTAGTGAAGATATGGACAGATATCCCTGTCTCCTAATTGTTTTCCGTTGTGCTGAAAAACATGATTGCTGGCGGGATTATGTTCAGAGGCAACGTTTTGTTTGAGTGAATAAAGTTCTACATATATGAACCGCACAGGACTCACACAGAGGAGGAGGGAGTGGGTGGTGGCTGTACAAAGCACAGGACTGTGTGTGGTTAGGTTTAGACAAGAAAAGTGCTCTGGTTAAGGTTTGAGAAAGTTCCAAGGCAGAAGGGCCACACTATCATTGAAGAAGTTAATGAATTCTAGCTGTTACATGTCAATAAACATGTTGTGTCTCTGGTCAATGCAGATTTTTCTGTATTAAACCAGACCACAATCTTTCTCCAATCGACTTGGACGTGCTTCTAGTGCCTAAATATAAAAATATTTAATAATGCAGATTTTGTAAGATCGGAAAGCCTATTTTGGCAGAAGACAAATTAATTATGCTGTCAGTGAATACTTTGCTGATATGATAATTAACATTTCCTCATTATGTTAATAGAAACCGTAATCTGTTATGCATTACGTTTCCTTCAAAACATATTTGGTGTTGCAAATTAGGTGTATATAAACGTAATTTCTAGGAGACAGGGTTGGAAGAGGGGGAGTACAAAGAACACACCTCTTATTCAAGACCAGATCATCACAGGCATTTTCTCAACCAGCTTCTCCCTATGAACAACAGCGTCCTACCATGAACACACAAATTATTTTTTTCCCTGTGCTCTTCACACTACATTCACATATTCATTCCCGGGACAAATGACTCTGCAGTAGTGACGAGTATTTATTGGCTCCAGCTCCGATCGGCAGTGATGGAAACATGGCACCCCGGTGGACATGCAAATCTTCGGCCCTTTTCCGGTTTGATGCTATATGACGCGCGTTGAAGTGAATAAATAAAATCAACAGGAATTATTATAATTTAATAACGTACAAAACATACAATTAATATGCTCTTCTCAAAGCCACCAGACCCCGGTCAGACAACAGACATTTTACCTCGCTGATCGTCGTAAAACACACTTCATTCAAACTCGACAGAAACTAAATAAAATTCATCAAAACCGTCTTTGTTGGTCTTTCCACTGTTGATTAACTGAATAATATAAAAAAATAAGTAACTACTGTAACATTTTCACTGTTTACCAAACGTGCTTCTGGTGCCGGCCGGCGCGTCAGTGACGTCTAACTTGAAACAGCGGGGAAAAAAAACAGAAAGGCCAGTACAACGGCACGGCATACTCACAATGGGAAAGAAGTCTATTGCCTATTTTTGGCAGGTTTCCTGTGTTTTAAAAACCTGCATAGACGCAATAATTTTGGTAGGAAAAGGGTATACCACAGCTATCCACAGATGCTTATCAAGCCATGCAAACATACACCCCGGCTTTTGATGTGAAATGAAAAGGGTGGATCAGTATATCCCTTCATACCTGGCACCGCTGCTACTGTCTACCCACCAGGCTTCTCTGAAGTAGGGGGAATATTACATGGCTCTTTTTTTTTATGTTCTCTGTAAATCCTGTGGGGAAATTACCCAATCCCGGTCACCACCGTTTGTGACAGATGGAAAACCTTTCCAAAGGGATTATAATGTCCTAGACTTGCTCTCGTTTCTCATTTCTTTTAAAGCCCAGGTATCAGTTATCTGTCAGCCGAGCTCCGGATTGCCTTGACAGAGGTGCACATGTCTCGGCTCGCCCCTCGCTGGAGAGCGGATGAAATTCCCCGTTATGACCTCTCTGTCTCTGCCATTCACAGCTGTCAGGCAACACAATGACACAATGGCGACATTTGAAATGCACCCTAATAGTGCCCTGTTGGGCCTTGTTACCACTATCACCGAGGCTTTATAGCCTTTCACTAGTGTGCCACACTCACAACAATTGCCCCTCGAAATGGGATTAACTTTTAAGTACACATCTGGGATGACACTGTCGGAGGGGAAATAGACGGCCGGCTCTCTTATAGAGGATGTTGTTGACTTTTCTTTTATTGAGATATAATGTACTGATGAGAAAGGGTGGTTCTAGCATCAATGGGTGTGAATCCAGGCTGTTGTCCGCACGGTTTGTTCACCGTCCTGTATCTAAGAATGTTACCAAAAAAAAACATGCTTGATGACATTTGGTTGGGTTTTATCTTATCATATAACAAACCTGCTAAAATATTAACAATACACAACAGTACATATACAACAGCATTTCAATTCAATCAATTTAACGTCACTTTAGTTTCAGGGCCATCATTTTTTAACAAATGCAACCAATGGAATCCTGAAACAGACACAGCACAAGGTTTAAATGTTGTATTTATCCAGACTGATATAGCATGCCAACTTGACGTGCAAGATGGTTTGTTACACAGAACCATCTGAGATGAGTGTTGTCGCATCACACGCACATAAACCATGCCCGTAGCTGCACTCACAAGACACTGATTGGTCTGAACCACTGTGGTTCGGACACAAACTTTACTTGAAGCCTGACAAGATGGATTTTTTGCGTGATCTTGTGATATCGTGAGAATCCTGCTGCCGTGCAAGGTAAACGGCATGTTGACACTGACAGCAAGTAGGAACAAAGCACCGTGCTTAAGAGCATTTCAGCGGGAGACATCGAGGAACTTGAGAGAGATTTGATTCAAACTGGTGACATAAAGGTGCCTGCATGCTTCTACCATTCCCCACAATGCCACTGTGCTGTTGTTTTTTCCTACCTTCCATTTTTTAAGTGTTTGAACTTACCCACATAAGGGTGAAAAAATCCATTATTTAACTTGCTGTGACACGTAAGCATGAAGAAATAGAGGATACACTTAATGACATGAACACCTACCCTTGACCCAGGGGGTTAGGAGACACAATTCAATGCTTGATTGGAAAAAAAAAAAAAAAATCTTTAATGGAAGTCTGCATTTGCTGTTCTTGTAAGCACTCACTTTTTGTACAACATGATATTCCCAATGGTTGCCAGACACTAATTCAAGACTACCCACAATATTAGAGGAAACAAAGCCTGAAGGAAGCTCATTACCATATGCTGGCCCCCTCGTGCCTGCACTGGCTGAGGGTGTGCTCTATATATTCATTGTGCAAAGCTCCACCAGGGGTATGGATATACTTCCTTACATCTTTGACATTCATATAAATGACATTCTCAGTTTCAGTTGCATCAAACCTCCCAGGTCCATTATTTTCTGCTCTCCCATTAGCTCCCAAGTAAGACAAAGAGCGGTATCCGCGAGGAACTGCTTAAATAAGTCATTTGAAGAAAAAAAAGTAAATGACTCAATGCACAGAGCATGCTTTTCAAGTCTGCTCTGTTGAACTGTATATGTAATACAGTAAATGCTGTAGTTTAAAGAGAAAACAGCAAAGCAAAGCGCATCCCTTCTCTCCTGAGGAGACATTAAAGCACCATGTTTTCCTGGCTCTAGCTCCGCACTCAACACAGACATGAGAGTGGTGTTCTTGTCTCACTATTAGCAAGAAAATGAATACACACATTGCACAAAATGTCAAAATATGACTTAAAATGTTGCAGGTTTGGTCACCGTTTTTCATTAAAACTCATAGAAAAATCCCAAACTGATTCCAAAGCAGCAGTAAACGAGCGTGAGTCTGGAATCGTGATAACATACTCTTCCTTTGGACCTCCGGGTATTGAAGTTTTAAATATTTAAACTGTTAACTCTTTCATTTAAGACTGCCATCATGGGGACATTTTGCTGCACATGTTTAATTTATATTCATAGCTGTTTATATCTAGATATAACAAACATATGTGAAGATGTTTCTGAATGGAATAAAGTCTTTCATCTGAAGTACTTTTTTTACCATTTTTCCTAGATGTCACTATCTAATTAAAATACATAACAACTAAGATTTAAGAAAAAAGATTATGTGAGGGCACCAATAAAGCTCTGAATTTAAATTGACATCTAAAACGAAGTCTTTTAACTGACCGAACCTCAGAAATAGGCGGGGAAAAAAAGAGAAAGCAGCCGGGAGGGTAATCTTTGGAGACAGGGTTGTAATTTTGCTAAGTGAGTCATCAAAGATAGCCATTTAATCCCAGATCTGTCCCACAGGACAGAGGAAGAGAGAGCTCTTTTGATCAGGAAATGAGGCCAACACTGGGCCTCCAGAGAAATACCCAAACCCATTTTGAGGATTGAAGTCAATTCTGGGAATGAAAAGATCAACAAACTATCTATTTTGTCAAATGTTAAAGGTGGAGTCAGCGATTCTGGGGAAAGATTGTTGATATTTGAACTGAACACCCAAACAAATACCTCCCTCTAGATTTACCGTCCCACTCACTCCCACTGTCTTTCTCTGTATACGTCCATGGCCTTTCCCCTGTCCTGTACACAAGCTCGAATGCCCCCTGCTGCTGATTGGCTGGATTGATGTTGTGTGGCTTGAGCCACGTTGTTTGTTTCCCATTTACAGAGCCAGAGCTGTGCATGAACGCCGGATTTTTTTCAGCGCACACACAGAACGGACAGCTAGCAGACAGTGTCAATGTCTATATTTGTAGAATATGGTACAGACATGGGAAAACACTTCCTGTTCTTTTTCAAAATAAAAGCCCTCTAGCATTTTTTTCTGTGGACAAAATCCCTTCATTTGTTAAGCCAAGGCTTGTATTCTGAAATATTTGCAGAACAGTGTTCAGTAATTCTGGATTATTGCTAGGGCAGTCAACCAATTAAAATATATAATCGCGATTAATCGCATGATTGTCCATAGTTATTTGCGATTGCGACACAAATTTATCACACATTTTTTTTCTGTTCAAAATGTACCTTAAAGGGAGATTTGTCAAGTATTTAATACTCTTATTAACATGGGAGTGGGAAAATATGCTTGCTTTAAGCAAATGCATGTATATATTTATTATTGGAAATCAATTAACAACACAAAACAATTACAAATATTGTCCAGAAACCCTCACAGGTACTGCATTTAGCATAAAAAATATGCTCAAATCATAACATGGCAAACTGAAGCCCAACAGGCCACAACAGCTGATTATGACTTGCCCCAAACTGCATGTGATTATCATAAAGTGGGCATGCAAAGGGGAAACTCGTGGGTACCCATAGAACATATTTTCATTCACATATCTTGAGGTCAGAGGTCAAGGGACCCCTTGGAACATGGCCATGCCAGTTTTTCCTCACCAAAATGTAGCGGAAGTTTGGAGCGTTATTTAGCCTTCGTCGCAACAAGCTAGTATGACATGATTGGTCTCAATGGATTCCTTAGGTTTTTTTAATTTCATATGATGCCAGTATCTTCACTCTACCTTTGAAACTGACCCTGTTACAAAGCAAGATGTGTTAATGCCCTAAATAAATTACTGGCGTTAAAACAAATTTGGGTTAATGCGTTATTATTGCGTTAACTTTGACAGACCGTAACCTTTTTTTTTGTCTCTCAAATAAATATAAATTACATTTATAATAAAATAAAATTGCCACTATGAAAGGCAGCGCAGCAGCAGCAACGCTGTCAGTGTGGACGCCACACATGTGCGAGCCGCCGCGGTTTAGCGAGGTAGCGCTCACGCACTGCTCACGCAGGCAGTGTGGTCCAGACGTTAGAACCGCTGACTGCACCTTTAAGTCTGTGGTTATCCAATTAAGTAAAATATACACAAATAAGGCTATTGCTGTGCAGTGGCCATGTGTCTAGGAGGAATTGGAGAAATTTAAATTTTGTTCACGTTTTAGCCATCAAAAAGAGAAAAAAAGAACAACTTGTCAGCCAGTGCCTTGAGAGGCGTTAATGATATTAGCGAAACGGGATTCAGAAGAGATGCAATTTAAGTTTATTATTCATCCATCAGAGTCGATGTCCTGGTAACTACACAGACACATTGGCTGGTTACTGTATGTAATGGTTTTATTGTAAACATGCTTTGTATCATTCTCTGTTATGCAACCATTACTCTCTCACACACAGAAATATCACAGCTTCGACGGCTGTCCTCTATTATTGAACAGAAAGAGAGAGAGAAAAACTGCAGGTGGTTGGCGTTTAATATTTAAGAGGTTTCGCTGGATTCCAGCACCTGCCTTGCATACTGACGAAAAAGCGAGGATTTCTCGGCAGACCTGGCCTGCAGACCCTGTGGCCTCCACGCCGCCCTCCACCCCACAACACCCCCTCCCCACCTATCCACCCACCACGTCTCTCAAACCCATCCCTGTCTTCTCCACAAAGCCTGCTCTGCACCCAAACACTTCGCCTTCATGCTTTATTCATTTTCCATAACATGAACATCACAAGTAAGTCTCTGTCTGTCTGTCAGCCACTCCTCAGATTTTGAGATTAATGTTAAACCCGACAAACAAAGAGGATTCAGTGGTGGACGATAATGGATAGGTGCTATTTGCATTGTAATATGAATTCATTAGGTCTGTCTACGAGATGCCTGACTATTTCAGCGCTGATGTGACGTTTTGTTTTCTGCGGAAAACAACGCTTCCTCCAGATGAAGGGGTGGAGATAGAGGTGTCCTTGTTCATCTGGAGAAATGTTTATCATGATTGCTACGCTCTCCTTTCGTTTCTGACAAATCAGCTGCAACACTTTTACACCAACATTTGGGGGGAGATACGCTGGCACGGTCCCTCAGGACTCCCAATTCTGAAGCTTCTCATTTCTGTCCTCTCCGAGGCACCCAGCAGGGGAGGATGCAATGTTTCATGTTTAAAATGAAAAGAGGTGTCACGAGGCGTCACTAAATGCACGGGGACGGTGTTTGATTGCTTCGCTCTGGTATGAGGGGCTGTTCTCGTGTCTGTTTGGTGCCCATCACTTGCTGCTGGTTTGCCTCATCATAAATAATGCAGTCTCAACCCTGCCCACCCAACACCTAAATGAAGACAGCCTGCATTGCAGATTCTCAGAATGAGAAAGGTTACTTCAAGGAGCAACCCGAATGAAAAAAACAACAGGAAACGTTTGACGAAGATGCCTCCGTTCGAGGGCGGTGTTTACAAATATGTGTATTCTTGTTGGAATGATGTGTGTGTGTGTGTGTGTGTGTGTGTTGTCAGGGTGCATGTTTCTGTTTGTGTGGGTGGAATAAATAAAGGTACCCTACATATTAGGGGTAGTATAGAGGGAGAACAGAGAACTCTATGGGTGGATACGTGAGCCTGTAAAGTACAGTAGCTCTATCTCCAAAAATATCATGTTTTTTGGGGGAGATAAGATTGGCAGAAAAAAATATGTGATGACAGTTATCTTCCACATAAAAGTCTGCTCAAGCAATGCTCCAGAAAACTTGTGGCTGAGACATTCCCAACTATCCGAAATCTGCTTCCTCTCCACTTTTAATTACCTGAGTTTCTGATGAAATACCTTAGCTGGAGGCATGTCAATGCCTGTTAATACCGCGAGTAAAGACAAACCAACTGTTCTCCAGCTGCAGCATAACAATGAATGGCTGAATGTATAAACAGATGCAGTTATAAATGTTGGAAACTCATTCTTAAATATTCATGGGTCGCAGGTTTAAATGCTAGTAAGTCATTATTAAAAAACAATGGGTATAACCATCTAATAAAGCATTGATTCAGCAGGTATAAATGTTAATAGAGTCATTAATAAAAGCTCATAGGCTTATCAAAAGCTAGGCAGTCAACATTTATTAAAAAGTGGCATGGATAAATGAAGTATAAAGCGGGATAAGGGTATGAGCTAAATATTTTATTTTACTGTATGTTATTCTATATTGAAATATTGATAGATAGCCTAAAATAGCACATTTACTGAAAAATGAATTGACTGTTAACTGTTTACAGATAAAATAAACAGACATGAATATCTTGTTTTAGACCAATACAGTGAATTAAATAACTGGCAAATCAAGATATTCATCATATTGATGCCAAAATCATATGAAAAGCAAATATTGCCAACTTTCATTTTTCTTTTTTGCATATGTAGGTTAGAATGGGTCAGCTCAGCAATAAAAGTACTAGTCGCATATAAGAGCACTAGTCATATGAAAGACAGAATAAAATGGCAATAATAAGATAGAATGACATTAATAAAACAGAAAGACAATGATAAGATAAAATGACAATAAGTTGTAAGATAAAAAGTGGTGACATAAATATAATATAGTTCTATATACACATGGAAAGGAGGATTGAAAAAGGAATGAGATAAATAGATAGTTAAAACTATAGCACCATATACATATATGAAAAGCCATAAAGGAGATCTACTCATTCACAATTGCCTCATACACCTAAATATATTAAAGGGATAGCTGTGAAGATATAAACAATAGCCAAAGCTCTTTTTATATCATCTCATGGTACACTAAATATTGTCATACTGCCCAAACATACAACAGAGTAAGATCCATATGAATAAAGTATTATGCTACTTAACATCTGGTCTTGACTCCTGTGACTTGACAACTGCTGCTCTCAATATTTTTGCATTTTTATCTCCCTCATATCCCTGCCACAGATGAAAGCTGACTTGACTAGAAGACATTAAAAACAGCAGCATATCTTATCTTCTCTTCTAAGATACAAACATTTCACTTCTAGAAACATTTGACATTCAATAATTGACACTCAAAGTCATTGAATTGATTGGTCAGTTCCTACTGATTAGCTGGAAGTGGTAGAATACAAGACTACCTAAAGTAGTTGTGAAAAAGATATCTTCAACTTCATTTGATTAACTCAGACTGCTGAAGCTTCAGATAATTGTTTTATAATATTTGTCTGAACTTCAGAATAAATGTTTCCGTGCAATGAGGACTGTGGATTTTGTGAACTCTTGTCTTAACGTTATGAAGGAATCACTTAACGACAATTACGGACGGGAAGGATAATTGCAGCACCCAATAACTCAATGTACATATGGGCATGTGAGCATTGTTTCAAGACTTGAAAAAATGTGAACCTATCCTTTAAAGGAACAGTGTGTAACAATTAGGGTAATCTATTGGCAGAAGTGGAATATAATATTATTAAGTATGTTTTCTTTTTCTGTATAATCGCCTGATAATAAGAATCTTTGTGTTTTAGCTAGCTTAGAATGAGCCGTTTATATCTACTTATATGAGCGAGTCCTCTTCACGGAGCCCAGAACGGACAAACTTAACTTTTCCTGCTTGGGTCAGAGGTGATATTATGAATCCTACTACAGCGAAGGCATGACCCGCCCCACTCTGCCGCTGATTGGCTAACCATGATATTCTTACCCTAACCCTAACCAATCTCACTCCTCATGCCTAAACCCACCCAATCCATCCAACGAAGGCGCGCGTACTAGCCAATCGGAGGCATTCGAGTATTGCAGGTCATGCCTTCACTATAGCAGAATTTGTAATTTAGCGAGCCAGAGTCGATAACGTTGCTTGCTCCGGAGAGATAATCCTCACCGTTACTCCACTCAGCTGCCGGGCAACAAGACACAGGAAACCTCTGTTGGTCTTGAGGAGCTGCAGCATATAATTCTGCTCAAACTGCAACTTCTACTGTACATTCACTTGGTATTCTCAGAGCTAAACTAACCCTGTCTTCTGCTCCACTAGCTCACTTGTTCCTCACACACATTCACCACCACTCTCTCTCTCTCTTGCTTTACCACTCACTTCCCCACATACACACAGACTCTACGCACTAGCTCTGATATTCTCCAAATGACCTATGCTACTCTTACAACAACTGGCTGTAGAAAGGGCTATTCACATTTTCGCATCAGCCACCGTAATTGTCCTACACGCTTGGCACACGGGAGATGTTTCAATCAGCAACCTCACCGCTAGATGTCGCTAAATCCTACACACACTGTTCCTTTAAGTGGTGTTTTTACATTGGAAAATACTTGATTGTATTGTTATGGCCCAGGTATTTATCTGTAGTGACCTCTGGACCTGAGGTGTGCAACACGAAGCAAGTTCGACAGAGCCAGGCTTTTTTTTGTCTTAGCTGGCTCCACAAATCCTAAACCCCACTCAGAAATAGCGGGTAGTAGTATGACGGTGGTTATAAACCAGGTTTTCTTCTTCAGGCTCTGTGCGCATTCCCATAAAAGGAAGTGCTTAGAACGCTAGACATCTTTACCTATTTCAATGATTGGCACGATAAATGTTCTAAAAATGAAAATATTCCCTACATTTCTCTATCTAGTCCAGAATATCCACCTGCCTCCTCCCTCATCTCAAAACTGCACTATATTTGGCAAAATAAACGTCCCAGACTACGTTTATCTTTTTTTGTATTTATCTTATGACTGAGGAGGTCTTAAATGCCCAAACATCCAATGGTATTACTGGGCAGCTCGACTGCCATCCATCATGTTTTATTTTTCATCTGAAAGCCCTCCAGCTTGGATGGATTTGGAATTCTATTCTGTTACACCAAGCTTACTATTGCACCTCTATTTGTATTCTGCAGATCGCAAATACCTGAGAATAAATACAGACAACCCTATTGTATTGAATAAGATTAACGTTTGGTTTGACACTTGTAAATATTTGAATATTAACTCTTCCTGGTCACGCTTCAGGCTTTTGGATATGGGCTGAAAAGGTGTTAAGGATAGTGAAGATATGTACGGAGAAGATGAAGTACTTACGTCCTTTGCAGCTTTATCAACCAAATGTGACATTCCAGAGCATAATTTTTTTAAATATCTCCAACTGAGGAGCTTTATATCCTCGTCTCAAAACCATTCATTAGATTATACCTGTCATTTGGAGGTACCTCATTAGGAGGTAGCAATCATAGGACATTGTTATGATAAAGGTTTAATTTCATATTTGTATGACTTGTTTGTGTCTGGGTCTGATGAATCCTCAGAATCTAAACTGAGACTATAGAAAGAAGATAAAGACGATGAAATATGGAGTGATGCATGTAAGAAGGCTCAGAGGAAGACAGTCACAGTAGCCTGAAACGTATACAGTATAAGAGGCGGATGCGTAGATACATAACTCCTGTTAAAATGCATATCATTTAATGACATCATTCCTGATGCTGGTATCAAGTGTAATGAGGCAAGAGGGACACTGTATCACTGTATATGGGAATGTGTGACAATGAAATCCTTTTGGCAAGATATTATTAATATGATGAATCAAATCTTATCAAAGAAATTACTACTAGATCCTAAGCTTTTAATTCTGGGTATGTATCCGACCAACCCATACTTACAAAGCAAAGATTTTAGATTTGTAAACGTGTGTATTACAAGCTAAACGTACAGTTGTTCTTAATTGGAAAAATGTTGATAGGCCAAGATTTGGAATGTGGATTAAAGAAATGGCATTAATATGAATTTGTTTTAACGCCACTAATTTCTTTAACGCAGTAATGCAACTTGCGATTTTTAGGTGGTAGAGGGCTCAGTTTTAAAGCTACAGTGAAGATGATGGTATCATATGAAACTAAAAAACGTAAGGAATCCATTGATACAAATGTCATACTAGCTCGTCATGGAAGAGGCTAAATAATGCTCCAAACTTACGCTAAATTTTGGCGAGGAAAAACTGTCATGTCCATTTTCAAAGGGGTCACTTGACCTCTGACCTCAAGATATGTGAATGAAAATGGGTTCTATGGGTACCCACGAGTCTCCCCTTTACAGACATGCCCACTTTATGATAATCACATGCACTTTGGAGCAAGTCATAGTCAAGTCAGCACACTGACACACTGACAGCTGTTGTTGCCTGTTGGGCTGCAGTTTGCCATGTTATGATTTAAGCATATTTTTATGCTAAATGCAGTACCTGTGAGGGTTTCTGAACAATATTTGTCATTGGTTTGTGTTGTTGATTGATTTCCAACAATAAATATATACATACATTTGCATAAAGCAGCATATTTGTACACTCCCATGATGATAAGAGTATTAAATACTTGACAAATCTCACTTAAGGTGCTTTTTGAACAGATAAAAATGTGTGATTAATTTGCGATTAATCGCAGTTAACTATGGGCAATCATGCAATTAATGGCGAATAAATATTTTTTAATTGATTGACAGCCCTAGTAAATTCACAAGTTAATATTCATTTTACCACTTGCTGCACTCTCAATGCCCACTGTTTATTTCTAATGTCACAAATGCACATTTCTACAGCTCTTAAACTTTAAGCTTGATGCAGCATATTTAAACATTATACTCAAGAGTTGCATTTCGGTCTGACACTGTCCCATAACGAAGGATATGTGGAAATCACTGAAATGAACTTTATTGATTGAATATCATCTATGATAAATACCAATAGACTAATAAATGTTGCAACTGGTGTTGTATTAGCTGCAATACCAGCAGTGTAAAGATCAGGACCAAGCATAAATCAGCATAAAAAAATCAGAATAATAAAGTAATGTTATGGTATGGTTTAAAGGAATTATACATACTATATATGGAAATAAATGTCATACTGATTAAAAATGCTGCTATAGCGAACCATTAATGTATGCTACCTGCGATTTCACAGAAGGCTTTCTTCAGAGAGCACTACAAAACATATTCAGTAGCTCAGCGAGGGCAAGATGAACCTTGTGATTGAAAGAAAACAGTACTTTCTGTATCTGCTGATATATGTTCTCGTAGCAAAACAAAACAAAATGCAATGCATACAGTTTTTGCTACTGTAATTGCACTTTGTGGCATTACTAACGTAACGTTTCGGCTCAAAAAGTTTGCATATATAACATATTCTCAGCTGAGAATCTGTACCACTCATATATGAGTATTGACAAGAGTGACACTTATTCCAAAGGAGTTGATTAGTGAAAGGTTTCAATCTGAAACTCTGAACATAAACTGGTCCGTACCAGGTTAGGTCTGCAGCATAAGTTGCCATGGCAATCTAGCCAGGTTAAAAGAGAGCCACCTTTGTGACATTGAAAACTCAACATACCCCGCTAACCCACTAATGTCGCCTCTGGTCTCACCTCAAACTCAACTGGATTTGCTCTGAGAATTGACTTGACAACTAAGGTTGTCTGGACTCTGTCCCCGAGGCTACAGAAGCCATGCTGGGTAACCCTGACCATTATATAACATGCAGTAGGTGATGCTTCTTGGTTCACATTTATTTAGAAATACTAATATCCTGCCATGTTTAGTGGCTAAAGACAAGCAGGATAATAATCTCAGAAATAGCAGTGAGCCAGTTTCTCTTCTATTCTTATTTCAAAGTGAAATGCGTGCAGTTTAGGGGAGCCGGTGGGAGCGAGAGCTTTGTTATTCGTTGAGCTGGCTGGAGTTTTTGAAGATGTGATCTCTTTCCTCCTGATACTACAGCAGCTTCAGCAGTTGAGTTCACTTTATGAGCAGCACAAGTCCCTGTGGTTTTTTAACATCCCAACAGGTTAACCTCAATGAAAAGTAGATTAGACATGGGCGAGTGAATGCTTAGCCAAGCATTTACACACACAAATCAAGATAGTGGACTTTATTTTAGAGTGTACGCTAACCTTCTGAATCAATATTCTCTAAGTGCACCTAAACATTAGCAAGCAGTCTCCACATCAAAATGTGTTACCCTCAATCAAAAGTAGATTAGGCAGAGGTCAATGACTACCTTGTCGGCTGCCAATGGTCCATGTTGGAAATAATGAACCGCTCAGAACATGACAGACACAAATAGCATGATATATGAGAGTAACACGCTCAGCACAGGCTGCACAGGCTTAATTGATAGTCAGGTGATTAATAAGGCGGAACACAAGAAAACTCCAATCCATTAATAGTTTCATGTTTGCGGGACAACACCCTCACGGCACTGTCTGTAGAATAGGGAGATGTATGTAGTAGCGACAAAGAATAATGAATGGCTGCATGGAATTTTAATTAATGACAGTGGTGACGTTCGTCTGTGCGAAAGCGTGTTAACATGCGCCCGGCGTTGGGTGGTTACACTCTGTTGACTGTCTCATGAGTGCTTCTACTAGACGTATTCAGCACTCTGTAATACAATCCAATTTATAGATAATTGATTCTGGGATATATTCCATCCAAGTCTGCCTTCTGGGAAGTAGACCAGTGGTCACACAACTACAGAAAAGCTTCGAGACATTAATGTCGAGCCAAGAAACACTATCTTGGTCTGATTCATTCTAATGATTTTCTTTTTTCATTCCCCCTGACAAAGAGATGTGATTTAATAAACTTTACAATATGCTCCAACAACTGACGCCACAGTTTCCCAGTAAATGAGGCTTTAAACCACACCAAATGTCACCCTGGCAAAGATGAAGCCACAGAGCAATTAACATGTTATGGTCAGCTATTACACATTTGTAATCTGAACTATAAAGCCACCCTACTGTAGCCTGGAGAGTGTTTATCGGCATGTCAATCCACCGGAAATCTTGCAAGGAAATCTCAGCTCTCCTCTGCACCACATAAAAAGTCTAAACCTTGTCAAGACAAAGCAAAAGAACCTCAGGGAATATGTGGACTTTTTGGCATGCCGTACCTAATAAATGTCAAGAGGCTCACATGGGTTTGTAGACATGTGAATCAAAACTTAGAGCTGCCAGAATCAACGCTTTACCGCAAAAGAAAAAAGCATGCAAAGCCTCCTCCAGTCTATTACCTAGTAAGATGTTCTTTTTCACCTCCAAAACCAGCAATGATATGTTTCCTTGCATTCTAGCTTGTTTTATGACAGTTTAAGCACTCTGATTGTACCATTATGAATGCAATTTCTATTCAAAGTCATGAAAATTTGAATAAGCCTGTGGCGAGTATGAGCCATCTACATACAGCCCCAATTAAACACTCGCTAGCATCATCTCATCTGTCTATTGAAGTAAAAGGGCAGGACATAATCTGAATGTGTCAATTGGCCTATCGTTCAGATGGGAATAGTTCACATTTATCACCTCATTAGAGTTAAAATTTCAGCCTTTATCCTAAAAGAACGCTTTTTATCTCCTCTCAAATATTAAGGAGGGGAATGTTGATGAACTGATTTGTTGTTACGGTTAAAAATGACTCGTGTCATCCATCATGTGGTGAAATGTAGCACAGCTCCCAGAGAGGTTGGCGCGTTGCCCGCTTCTCTCAAAGCAAGAGATGCCGGGATCCAGCTGCTTACATGCCCTGGTTTTGGTGCAACTGAGGTGCCACCCGCTTGCCTCTCTCATACCTGGCAAGGAAGTGAGCCACCCACTCAACAAGCAACAAGACTTTAATTCAAGATTCCAGGAGTGCAAAGAGTACAGTCTTGGTTATCTATATATTTATCTATCTATCTATCTATCTATCTATCTATATATCATAGATTAACGTAATAATAGCACTACGATCCTGTATACCAAAAACTAAATTCATCCCCATGTGTAAAATGTTTCAGTAATACTCTACTCAATATTCTACTTTACTCAGACTTTGTCTTCAAATTGGATTTGGTTCCATCAATGGTTTTCTTTTGCCTTCTTTGCAACAAAGCCAAGACCAGGTAGCATTAGTGCATGCTAATGAGGGTTGGTGTGACTGAAAAAAGCTGTGAGTGTTCTAGCAACACCACTAGTGTTAGCCTGATAATCAAACTGAATTCACCTTTTGCTCATGTTTCTTGGCTTTCCCACCAAAAACGCAGGTGCAACATTGTACAGAGCAAGTATCAGTCTTGACGACATCACTTGCAGGAAGTTGCGGCAGTGGTTTCTAGGACAAAGTGGGGTCCGGGGACCCCCTAGGGGTCCGTGGCACTCTGTCAGGGGGTCTGTGAAATAATTTGCTGTAACATTTGCTCCAATAAAACAAGCATATTGTGTCCATTACTCCCAACCACATTAGCGTTGGACCAATAGAAACTCTGATATGATTGTGACACACAGCAATAAGTTCATTTTTTTTAAATTGAAGCACTTACTGAAAGTCAGCTTTAGACTGGTCATTTTAAATATCTGGATTTATTAAGACGATGCCAGTCTTGCTACTGCCTTTAAGATCAATTACTTGAAATGAAGGCTATAAATGCTGTCAAGTTGAGTCCAAATGCAATTTGAATAAAATCCCCCTCTGCTTAAAGGTATAAGTGGTATTAACATTCAATAACATTGCAAATGTCCTCGCTGTGTTACTAATAAAGGATTAACTCATCTTATCTTATCTTAACATGATTCAAATTGAAATGTGTTTCACTAAAAAACATGTCTTAAATAATTAGGTTGAAAAGTTTTAGAATACAAATAGTTCCAATGGTATACAAATGGTAGTAAGCATATGCTTAACCAGTGTTACGATTATGAGGGGGTCAAATAACTATGCAGATTTAAAGGTTGTTATTGCCGTACAGCCGTGTCGATCCTATTCATACTATATATTCATTGTGATGGAGGGACTAGGTTCCGTGCAGCATGTTTTCGCCTGTCCGCACGCGTCAGCTCATGTCCGTGCGACCGTCCTTGTGTAAAGTATAACCAAAGCTTTATGATCACAACGCTAAGTTCTCGCTTTTTTGGTCCCATTCATACTTGTTGCAAATTTTGTGGCCGTATTTCTGGTAGCAGCCACGATGCTGCGTGTATTGTTGTGGACACATTCAGCAACTTTCCCAGTAAAAGTCTCCACCACTTCAATTAGTTAAGCTGCGAAGTTGTCAGCTATGTTTCTTCCTGGCATACTCTTGTCAGCCCGGCGCAACGTTAGCGAGTGTCCGACAGACTGTGTGTGAGTATTAAGTTATCAGTAAAGTTATAGCTGTGAACTTAGCAGTGCAGTGTGTGTACAGTTTATTTGTCGATGAATAAATGCTACAACTCCTCAAGACCCAAGCCAATCTTCTGTGTCTTGGCAGCCACCTGCTGATTAAAGTGAAGGCAGTTAGCCCCAAAGCTAGCAACACATCTGACTCACTTAAGGTGGACCAGCTTTTCTCCTTCAAGTGTCAAGCCGCTCCTCTGAGTTTTGCTCAATTTTTTGTGTAATTTTTAATATTTTTTTTAACCGTTTAACTGAGCATTAATCGGTCAAAATTCTTAATGTCGGTTAACAGTTAAACGATTCATTATTAACATCCCCACCGCGTACAAAGCTCCAATTGGTCGATTGTTTCTCCAAGCTGAAGAAACTGCCGTCAATGAGTGCAACACCAGACCTATTTGAATCGATGAACAAATCGGAAAAGGGACGAGACTATCAATCCTCACCAGCGTGGTTTGATTTGTTTATGATGATTGTGTTGTGTTAACAGAGCTGGCTCATTATACTGGTAACCAATAGAGGTAAGGATTTTAAGACAGAAGTAATTGCAGTACGTTTTATCGGTTACATTTCACCACAGAAGTAAATAAGGATGTTTACAAGCTTAATTTTATGCTTAGTGTCTCAAATCAGCATAACTTTCCCCAGAACACACACACACACACACGGACAGACTGCAGTGCTTGAACTAATTCCAAAGAGTGTTTCTTGACTCTCCCACCTCCTTCCTTACCCTGATCACTTCCTGTTCTAAGCTGCACTGCAGTGGCTTTGGCATACTCTCCAGAAAAGTGTCACATATTCCTTGTACACAGAGACTTTTATGTGTGGTAACAACCCACTGAAATTCACAACTATGTCTCACTTGGTGAAAAGATACACTGTCATATGCCACCGCACGGTCGCTCAGATTGTCACTTTAAAGGTGAAGTTTCACTCCAATTATTAGCAGACGTCAGGTGACGCAATCAGCAAAGTAAACAGCTATAACAGCCTTCTCACCCAAGCTTTACAATAGATGAGTGATGTTTGTCAGCAGTATGTGAATTTAGCTCTAATTATAGCCCAGAGCACTGTGAGATCTTTATGTAAATCACCAATACCTGAAAAAAAACAACTTTTGGGTTAACTTTCACTGGGAATTGGGAAGTGATCTAATATTTATACCCCCTCTAATTGCATGCCATAATTACAACCTTGGCCTTAAGAAAGGCTTTGGAATAAATTGAATTAATTTGGCAGCCATAAGTTGTGCCTGCATGCTGATTCACTCTGCTCCACCTCTGGAGAAAAATCTGATTAAATACACTAATAATACATTTAAACCAGATAGAAATGCTTCATGAGAAAAAAAAAAGAAGAAGCCTGGAGCTGGTTCGGAATCAAAACAGTGTTATTCCAAGAGAGAAAATCTCAACCCACACATGATGACAACAGGGTTGAAAAGTGGCTGGACACAGACTCATTCATTCTCCCCATCTTATCTCTTTAGGTCTGCATGTTTCTTCATCCTCTCTCCATATCTGTCTCTTCTTCTTTTTTACTCTTTCTCTTGACTGCTCACACACAAACACACACGTACAGGCCTGCTGATCCCGTCCCCCTCTGCGGTCTTCCAACATGCAGCTGGGGTCACGGATGATTAAAGCAGTGGCAGGTGGACTCCACTTTGAAACTATCAATAGACCCCCGAGAGCTGAATCAAACAGCAAACCCTCCATCTCTGTCAGCGCGGGCTCTCGGTGGCACCGAGGGAGAGGACATGCAGAGGGTGAGAGGGCAGACTCCGCCTCTGTATCCTCACCGTACACCGTAGCTCGCTGCTGAAAAACCGCCGAGCAGCTATGGAGGAATTCCTGACTCTCTGATGTGATTTCAAGCAGGCTTTGTGGATTCATTCAGATGACCCCGCTGCCTTTGACCCGTGGCGGGTACGAGGGAGTGAGGGGAGCCATCTTCTGCAGCATTTTTTATTCCCACTACACTGAAGTAGTTTGCAAACATTGAAATTCAATGAACTGTGGTCTAATAGTTGTTGCTCTACTGTTTATGGAATAAAAATAAGGAAAGCAAAGACAGAAACCCACAGGGTCATTGGGATTGTTTGAATTTCTCATGTGGAGTGTTTTTAACATTGGGGCTTGCATTGGACATTTATTTTTAGCCAAGCTACTTGGCTGTAGGGACGGCAATGGCGGTCAGTGAGTCGGTCCACCGCTTTGGTCCAGACTGAAATAACTCAACAACTATTGGATGGATTACCATGGTCATTTATGGTCCCCAGATGGATGACTCCCACTGACTCTGGTGATCCTCTGAAGTTTCCTCTAGCGCCACCATGAGGTTGACATTTCTGGTTTTGAGTGAAATTATCAAAAACTGTTGGATGGATTACCATGAAATTTGGTAAAAGTAGTTGTAATCACTTTGGTGATCCTCTGGCTTTTTAACCAACGCCATCATCAGGTCAGAATTTTCATTTGTCCAATATTTTGGTTTATGATCAAATAACTGTAAAACTAATAACACTCCCAACAGCCTCAGATGTACTTTGTGCTTAATACTAATTACCAAATATTACTGTGCAAGTGTCAAGTTTTGCCTCGTCAAGGCATGAATATTACACTTGTGTATGAAGGTGCAGTACCAACAGTAGGGATGCACTGATACCAGATCGGATATCGAGCCGATACTGACTCAAATAGCTGGATCAGGTATCGGTTATAATGAGGCCGATCTATTCAATTCAATTCTATGTTTATATGCTAAATACATTATATACTGAAATTCTAATTCCTGTTTAAGTTTTGACCCATTTGTTTCTGCATTAAAAAGGTCTACACTTGAATTGTAATTCCTGTTAATTTTGAAGGTTTTTTTGCCAAGTTGTCGGTGTACGATGCATTTTTAATAATAAATAACAATTCACAAAATTTATATTACGTAAGCTATGTATTGATTTGTTACATTTTGTTTTACAAAGTTAGGAAAGCAATGTTTAAGTCAAGCCTGATGTTGCCTTACAAACAAGAACTAGAATGGTACACAGCGGAGCATCGTAAAACACTTCATTCAAACTGGACAGAAACAAAATAAAACTCACCTAAACCGTCGTTGTTACTCTTTCCAACAATCACCAAGTGTGCTTTGGTCGAACTCAACTGTAATTTCACCGGGTTTAATGTGAAAAAACGCAGAATCTACAGGTGTCCCCCCCCTCCCTCCACCACCTGCTCTCTCTCTGTCCCTCTCTCTGCAGGCAGAAGGAAAGAGGCAGGGTGACGCATCATGAACGCGTCATCAGTTACACTGCGCATGTCTTAAAGCCTGTGGTGTTAATGCACAGGCTGAGCGGAGTTATTAAAACAAAATTCCCGAAGCCGGATCATGATCCGGATCGCCACTAAAATCTAATGGATTGTTCATTGTGACACACCCTACCCCTCTAAACAATTTAATTCAAATCCATCACGGATTTTTGGAGTAATCCTCCAAACGGACAAACCAACAAACCAATAAACAAACCAACGCCAGTGAAAACATAACCTCCTTCCTAGGCCTTCGGTCTTGGCGGGGGTAATAAAAGAATGATCCCAGTCACTGTCACACACAGTGAGGCATACAGCTCATTAATTAAACACTGGTATCGGATCGGTACTCATTATCGGTCAATACCCAAAACCCAGGCAGGTATCACTATCGGTATTGAGACTGAAAAAGTCGGATCGGTGCATCCCTAACCAGCAGGGGGCAACAAAACCACTAAGTTAGGTTTTGGAAAAACGTCATGATTGGCCTTACAATAAGTACCTAACCTAAGTAAAATACGTATGGAAACAATGTATCATCACTACGAAAAACATGTGACAAACGTCACTACAAAGCGTGTGACAAACGTTACTAACGTAACATACAAAACAAAACATCGGTCTTGAACACTGGACTCCTGGATGGAAGTCCTCCGTTGACCCATCCACCTCCCTCCCTCCCTCCCTCCCACCTTTAGCATTCTTTCTCTCCTTTTATTTTACGTCATTACATTGCAGTCAGTACAGACTACATGGTGTGAAATTGACATGCCTCTAAAGCATATTATCATGAATATCAGCATGCTGACAAGCTAAACTAAAGCTTGGCATGTTAGCATTGTTACTGGTGAATCCTGTTAGCATGTCAATGTTTTGCCTAAGAGCCACTGTCATGGCTGTAGACTCTTTGTCTTGTAGCATTATTTTCATAGTCCACTACATTTTTTAAGAAATTGGTACATACAGATGCATCCATCTCTCTATCTATCAATCTATCTATCTATCTACACTGCTTATAATCAAAATGACCGAGCACAGTCATGTGTGTGACTGTCAGGGCGGCATGGTAGTATTTCCAGGAGGAATGATTTAATGGAAATGTCAAGAGCAGCAGTCGCTCCGAGCAAAGGCTGAACCCTCTGATACAATGTGAGCCACTTTACCTCGGTGGGGATGAGAGACTTGTTGTCATTCAGCTCCGGTCCCCGACCAAAATCTGCCTTTATCAGAACAGAAATGGCATTGTCACTTTTTTAATGGGATTACAGCTCTTTCATTGCATATTAATTTGCCAGAAATCAATACGGGCTGTGGGTCCATTTGGGGGCATTTTAAACATTTAGCTGCTTAGCGTACATTCTGGGAAAAGAGTGATGAAGAGCAAGGGGTTTGGAAATTAGGCTTGTATATTCTGATTTATGAAAAGGAAGAGATGGAAAGAAAGAAACAAAGAAGGTCAAATGGACCCCTTTAAAAACGAGATGGTTCATTCCAGTGGGTTTATTCTTATATTCTGAGATAAAATGGATGAATGGATGCAAAGAGGGGAGGAAAAAAGGATGAATAAATGTAAGAAAAAGACAAGGATAGAGGAGTTTTTAACTATAATAAACTGCATTCATCAACTTCTTTACAAAACAACTGTTAAAAAAGTGATTAAAGCATAATTTTAATGAATAATATGTTACTTTATTCATTGAAAATTTAACTCCAGCATGTGGTGAAGTTGCCTACAGGGTGGCAGGAGCTGTCCAGGGTGCTGAACAATGCATGCAAGTAGATTACAGTAAAAACAGAATTAAAAGCTTTCCAGCACCTTTTTGCATTTCTTGTTTTTACAAACAACAGAAAAAAAACGCCCCAGTTTTTGCTCTTGTGTCTTTGAAGGAACACACCTCTAAAAAAAATATGAATGGAGAATATAAAAGATACTAGAGTTACTGATTGTACAACTCAGGAGTTTTTGAACCTTTTATTGCACCGACATGTTATCCGGTCCACTCAATGACTGTAGTGACCTTCAGATGGGTGCGGTTGTTCTTATCGTGCCATCTCCACCAGTTGGCATTACAGCACAATTAAAATGCGTGTTGAAAGCGAGCTGTCACCGTGGCGGCTGCTTGGCACCCTGTAGTGGAGAGGGTGACATCTAGGACTCCTCGCCAAGGGAGCCCGCTAGACGCACCTCACTCCAGTTATTCTCTCAGCTCTGCCTTAGAAAATTCAACCAATAATAATTACACCAACAACAACAACAACTCCGGCCAAGAGGAGTTTCTCTCCGGTTCCTTTTTCTTTCTTTTTTTTGTGGCAAAGCGCAGCTCCAAATCTCACACATCCTTACATGGAAGGTAAGATTATCTTTTTTGTTTTTCCTGAAAGCATCGAGCCCCTGAAGCGATGATGTTGTATAGTGGAGATGATATGCGTAATATATGACCTCCGGGCGGTGACACAGACAAACAACCAAATGATATTGTATTTTTTTTAGTTGTTTCATTTCTTCGGCGATTCTTGCAACTTCGGCTTCATTTTTAATGTGTGTTTCACTTTGGATTTCTGCCCCGAGGACTTGCTTTCTGTTAAGTTTGGGTGGATTTGCTCTCCAACACGCGTCCTGAAATGTGGTAATAAAACTCTACTAATGCACGGTGTTAAGTATATGTAATGCGCCTGATTACACATGAAGATTGTAATTATTATTATGACTGTATGCTGTAGTCGTTGAACTGTTTTCCACATGACATCAGTGCGTTTTAGTTGGTGCTGTGAAGCGATGCAGCTCAGTAATTATCAGGCAACTTTAGATAGAAGATTCCACTTTAGTGCCACTGCAGATGTTTGTCTCTTGTTTACCAAACGACTCATCATCATCATGCTTAGAGTTTAGACACATTTCTTTCATATGAATAAACGGGAGAAAATCAATTTTCAGGAATTTTCCAAAAGCATCACAGTGAGATAAAGTCACTTGCTTTGTTTAATTTTAGATGATGGAGTTGCATTTTAAGCACAATAAATCAGCCCCAAGTGGCATAAAAAAACACTAAGATCCGCCTGTTAGAATAAATGACTCCAGGGAGCGTTTTTGCGCAGTTGCTCGAATTTAAAACCGCGTAAAAAACAAACGGTTGGAGTTGAGATTTTAACAAGCGAGTCAGTGTTATTATCTTTAGGACCCGGCGGAGCGCTCGTATGTAACTGGACATAGCGGCTCCATCTGAGGCAGATCGCTTATCTCTCTCCTCCTCACAACTCGGCTGGAGCTGACAGATCTCTCCAAGAGTTGCTCTCCGTCGGGATGTGTGTTTTTAATGCGCCTTGATGGACTTTTAATGAATCTGTGAATCCCCTGAACAGGCTACTTTGTTTCTGCGTGCGCTCATTCCGATGAACGCTGCTGCGCCAAAAGAGCAGCGCTGCGTAAAGACAACCAGCTCTGTGTGTTTGGACACCATCAGTCGATCCTCGGCGACGTTTGTAAGCGCGAAAGAAAAGCTCTAAATGTGAGCTGTAACGTTATTTGGAAGGAAAAGGCTGCTTAAGAGAGACGCAAAAGTTGAAAGAAAAAGTTGAGAGGAAAAGAGAAACCGTTGTGCTCTCCATGTGAATGCGCGCTTTCTGCGCATACATCGCTTTTATTCATTCATCCATCTGCTTGAAATTAGAATAAATTAGAAAAGAGAGGAATCGTGTGAAAAATCTTTTCTCCAACTACTAAAGAACTTGTTGAATGAGCAGCTCGTCCCATGAGGAGCGCATTTAAAATGTGAGTATTGTGTTTTGGAGCATTCAGATTGTTCATTTTCTCTTTTGCATGATGATGACAATCGTGACTAAATGGGCAATTATAGGGTAATTACAGGGGTGCTGCTTCATGGGCGGAACGTTAAGTGTAATCAGGTTTGAAGTGGCTTAAATGAATAAGGAATGAGAGGCACATGACATAGAATTCAGTTTTAGTGTCTTGAGGAGGTTTTTCTTCTTGCTTATAAATGTGGATTTGCATCGTATACACTTCATCTGAAGCTGCTGTTATTCTAAACATATCCCCATTATCCTCAGTGGTTTAATAGATGGACTAATGTGACTTAAATGAATAAGGAATGAGAGGCACATGAAATAAGAATTCCACAGCGTTTTTACCATTAAGTTTTACTGTCTTGAGGAGGTTTTTCTTCTTGCTTATAAATGTGGATTTGCATCGTATACACTTCATCTAAAGCTGCTGTTATTCTAAATATATCCACATTATCCTCAGTGGTTTAATAAATGCACTAATGTGACTTTAACCTGTTGCGCAGCAGGTCAGTAAAGTCAGATCTAGGTGTGCCTCGCCTCTGCGCAAAAAATCTGACCCAGAACAGGCAGAGTACAGCTTCTGATGAATATCTAAGTTGTGATAAATGGTTGCATTATTTACATCTTAATTTAAATTGTATAAAAAAAATTAAAAATTATTGGACGTTTTTTTCCCCCTTGGTCTCTGTCCTGTGTTTTTTTCTGATTGCATGAATGTTACATGTCCTGGTTTTTAAAAATGTTTGCTACATGTTTTGCGTTTTTGCATGTTAGTGGTTCAGGAGGAGAACTTTGAATAATGTATGGCATCACATTTCATGTGTGTGGCTGTGTGTCTATCTCTGGCTGGGCTCCACGCTGAGGGATCCTCACATTGTCTCAACTACATCTTCTCAGGGAAAAAAAAACCTTTGCATGAAAGCACAGCCAGTCATTGTTGTAAATAAAAAAAGTGACTCCAATTGCAGAGGTTTAAAGGTGCAGCCCATGGGCATTTATTGTATGTGCTTACGGATCTAGTGCAGCAAGGGTGCTGTTGAGAGACAAAGAAATGAAGAGGGTTTGAAGAGAGAAGGAGCAGGACAGAGATTGAATGAGATACCCAGAGAGAGAGAGAGAGAAAGAAGGATTGAAAGACAATAAGAAGACAAATGCGTGCCAGTACAGACATGCTTCTGCCTGCCAGTCGATCCCACTGTGACTCATATGGAAAGGGTTGGTTCTTGGCTCGGAGAACGTTGAACGCATTAACCCGTTTATTGTTGCACTCATCAGCCAGCCACAAAGCATCAGTCTGCTCAAACTGGCTATGGATCAGAAGTTATTGGTTGGAAGTCAGCGGAATCAATAAAAACACAACGAGGCGGTATTGTGTGCGTGCACATCCAAAATCCTGACCAGGTGCTCGATACAGAAAGGCAAAGGCAACAAAATAGCAATTGTTGCAGGAGGATAAACCACAGTGGGAGCAACCGTTTGGCTGTCAGAGGGCTTTTTTTTGTTTTTGTTCTAAAAAATCAATAAAAGTGTCATCTCGAAATCACTGATGTCAGCGTTTAAGGCTCTGGCTTGTCCAGTGTGGAGCACAGGAGCAGATGTTGATGTCCGGTATTTCAGCACCGTGGACAGCTCCCTCCTCAACTTTGCCCTGTATGGGAGCCAAGAGGCGATCAGAAAAGCCACACTCAGAGACAGAAAGCAAAGCCTCACTTTAGCGGGGATTACTATAAAATGAATGGAACACACACCCGCCATGGTTTTTTAAGAGTCTGGCTGGGAGTTTGTAACTAATATAAGCCACGGGGCTCGGCTGCCTGCTGACTTTTAAAACACTCTGCCATGCTTGAGCTGCCCAGGGGATGGAATGCAAGCGGACACAAGGGGGTGTTTCAGAGGCTTCGAAAACAAGTGAAGGAAAGAGTCAGAGAGAGAAAGAGGGGGAGGGTGGGGGGTAGAGAGAGGTGAGGTGGTCACCCTAAGCTCTAGGCTCTCTCTCTCTCTCACTGCATACAGAGAGCTGCTCAAATATTGATGACTTTTAATATAGAGTCTGACCTCGTATTTTTCTCGGTGAAATTATGACATTCCTGAGCTTCTCCGTGCATTTTGAGTACCACTGGGTATGAGGTATAGATGCAGGGGCGGAGGAAAACAAGGGTAGAAGATTCTAATTTTGTTGTACAGTGTATTGCATGTATAGATTTTATGTGTAATTTCAACTAAAGATGTTGATGTTTGTTTGATGTTTTCACCTCTATAGTCTCTGTAGGAGATGAATTAGCTTTCTGAATGGTGTCAGAGCAAAAAAACAGATTTGAAGCATTTTATATTGTACGCTTTTTCCCCCCCCATTTCCTCTCACATTAAAGCTCTGATGTTGAATGGTATCTGTCCACAGAGGTTCACGCTGACACCTTACTTACATCTGTATAGATTTCATTACTCCAAATGTCTATGAATTAAATTCCCATGGTCAGCTTAATTTTGCTGTCGCTTATTAGTAGGGATGCACCGATACCGGATCGGATAAACCGACTCAAATAACTGGATCGGATATCGGTGACGATGGGGCCGATCTATTAAATTCAATTCTATGTTTATATACTACATTTATTATATACTGGCAATTTAATTCCTGTTTAAAGTTTTGACCAATTTGTTGCTGCATTAAAAAGGTTTACACTTATATTTTACCAAGTTTCTGGTGTATGATTTATTATTTTAAAAATAAATAACAATTTAGTAATTGTGTATCTATGTATTTATTTGTTACATTTTGTTTTACAAAGTTAAAAAAGCAATGTTTTAGTCAAGTCTGATGTTAGCTTACACATAAAAGAATGATCCCAGTCACTTCCACACAGCTTATTAATTAAACACTGGCATCAGATCGGTACTCGGTATCGGCCGATACACAAAGCCCAGGTATCGCTATCGGTATCGGGACTGAAAAAGTCGGATCGGTGCGGTCCTACTCTATAGTCTTTATAAGAGATGAATTATCTGGTGTCAGAACACTTAGAAATAATTTATTAGGCAAAATACAGATTTGAAACATTTTATATTGTACGCTTTTTTTCCCCGTTTCCTGTCACCTTAGTAGTTCTCTGATGTTGAATAGTATCTGTTCACTCTGACACCTTCCTTTCATCTGTATAGATTTCATTACTCCAAGTGTCTATGAATTAAATCCAACATTCCCGTGGTCAGCTCCATTGGCGGTCGCTTATTAGCTTCGAATGTTCCCTATTAAATAAAAATAAGATGAGCGACCTCCACGACACTGCAGCTGCTACCTAATTTAACTGTCTTTATAATGAAAGTCAACGTCAGTATTATGAAAGGGGGC
This sequence comes from Adelosebastes latens, assembly GCA_916700685.1. Taxonomy (NCBI): domain Eukaryota; kingdom Metazoa; phylum Chordata; class Actinopteri; order Perciformes; family Sebastidae; genus Adelosebastes; species Adelosebastes latens. Next base: position 87,720 of record CAKAKR010068784.1, read on the forward strand.
TGTGCTAGGTATGTGTGAGTTGAGAGGAGTCTATCTCGTGACACATCTCTGATCTGGGACTGACATTTATATTTATGAATTTTGATACACGCATGAAAGAAATGGCTTATTCATCACTCGGAGCTCCGGCCGTGTTATCAAATTTGTAATTGGCCTCTTCTGAGGAGTCTTGTTGATTGACATGAGCACATTTAAAGAGCCAAAATTCTTTCCCCGTACGTTTTTTCCCCCCCCCCATCAGATTCTTCCCCTCAGCCCCACCAGAGGTCTGTCAAATGAAGCCTGCCATCCATACCTCCTGACACGGCTCACTTTGAAGGGTCTGCCGAGTCTGAATGGCAGCGCGGATAATTTTTTCTGGCTCAGACGAACATCTGGCATTACAGTTGGAATGTATTCAAGCCTGTAGTCATTTTGTTACAGGGGCATTAGGTTGGGAGAAGGGAAGCAGTAATTGCCTTAGATGTGGTCAGAAACCATTTAAATTGGCACAATTTTCAGTCCAAGACAAGATGGCCAAGTTAAAATACTGAATTCTAATGCCTCCGTATGTCAGCAGGGAGCACAGAAACCAGCCTGCATGTGTGAGCCGCAACAACTCATTAAGATGATTTTCTGTTTCCCAAATCTGATCTGAATCTTTCTCCTTTCACACGATAAACCTTTTTTATTAAAATCCTTCTGTTAATTAATTTGATTTGACTTGATAAAAGCTGTAATCTCGTGGCACAAATCCAAAAGTAGCTCTTTTCCACTAAAAACAAAAGACTCTCCACATGCTTCAAATCATATTTTACCTGAAACTATTTATTTCAGCAGTGACAGCTGTCAGTCACAGCTGGAGCCTGAAGGGTTGAGAGTAAAGCTGCTGACTGGAAAGTTACTGGCTCAACTGTATATATCAGCTGGTTGTGCCGGGTATTTTTTTAGGCCTGGATCTGCGTTAGAATAAATGTGATGTGACATTGCACATTTGTAATAGGCTTTTAAAGAGGATAACCGTACATGCTTGTTGGAATTGTGCCCTAAGTAGGCAAAGGTTCAATTGAAATGTAAGTACATTTTTCACTCACTGGAACATGGACTTCTTTTCACTATGATAAAAACCGCAGGCCATCCGAGCACATTGACAGTCAACCGTAACTATTTACAGTGTCATTACTCTGATGCAGGCAGCCGTATATAGCTGCTCAATTTTATTTTCTCCACTACCGCACACACACACACACACACGTTGTACCTGAGACATTGAGATGGTGTGGGTCTCCACTGACTGCTGCCAGGCACCATTACCTGATGAGTTAGACCATCTGACTGATGGCTTGTGATAGCTCAGAGGAACGCACAATCCCTCAAATAGACCATTTCTGTCTCCCAATTTTACTTTAATATTTCCCAAATGCCTCTGAAAGGCACTGGGACAAACGCGACTCCACATTCGGCTCTAAAGGAGCGAGAGAATCGGAAAAAGCAATAACTTAAATGCAGTGACTTGACACATGGAAATAAGCCTTTTTGTATGAAAATCAAATGGAGATTAGACTTCGCAGAGCAAGCTCGATTTGAATTGTGTACAGTGATTTTGCCAAGGTTATTATTGAGGGATACGTATAAACATAAACAGTGGAATGCATTGTGTTTGTGTATACATTATGTATGTGTGTGTGAGTGGTAGTAGACAGTGAGATGCACTACTTATCCACCTCAGTGCCCTTAAACCATGCACGGCCTCTGTTAATATAACCGTAATAATAATAGTGTTTCAAATGTTTTATGTGGTCTGTTTAATTCACCAAACTGTCTTCTTCTTCTTCTGTCTTATAGGATGCTGCCTGCTGCAAAAACCACCATCGACAGGAGATCAAGCTAACACATCTGACAGCCACTGACTTATGAGGAGTGTCACTCCTCTCTGCACATCTCATCTGACCGTTCGTTGACCCTTTCATCAACGCCCGACACTTGTGAAGAAGCTCCCTTGTTGACACACCTCATCAACCAGGCAGAAGTGGCAGCAATCAAAGGCAAAATAAGTGAATGGGGGCTAATCGTTGCCTGAAGCCGCTCACACAACAGAAAGCAACATGCTGCCACAGTTCCCAAATGCACCATTGCACCGTTCGAAGCTGCAGTTAATTTAGAAAATCCTCAGCGATATTGTCATTTCTGTGACAAAGCAGCAGCTGTAAAGACAAAAAAAAAAAGAAGTTCCACAGAAAACCATACAGAATGAGATCAGCGATGCTTTGGCCCGTATTGTTCACTCTGCAAGCCGTGTGCACCAGCGTGTCACATGCCATGCAACATTACCCGGCGGCTTGGGGACACTATGACGTGTGCAAGTCCCAGATCTATACAGAGGAGGGCCTGGCGTGGGACTACATGGCCTGTCAGCCAGAAGCCACCGACATGACAAAGTACCTGCGAGTGGCCCTCGACCCCCCAAATATCACGTGTGGAGATCCGCCAGAAACCTACTGCGCTTTGGTGAGTCGTAACCTCGGCTGTCCCGTGATGGAGACAAATGAGGCTGTAGGCAGGATCACACAGCATACTGGGTCAGGGATAGAGAGCAGTGCATACAAGGCAACGTGCTGCCGCTGCGGCAGAGATTAATGTGCACACCGGGTTTTGTGCATTAGGATACAAGTGCTAACATGCAGCAGCAGAGTCACAAGCTAGAGACACACACACACACACACAGATGGACACACGTGAATATATGCAGAAAATCCTGGAGAAGCAGGTGTGAAGATACACAGATGCACATCAACACACACATACACACTAAAACAAGTACCGCACAAGGACATACACGCACCTATGGACTCACATTCACACAAGCATACAGGAAGACATACAGTACAGTACATACACACAACAGGTCATGAATAACAGTAAAATTACAAACATTTCTGAGCTCATCTGACTGGTCTAGTGGAGTTAAATGAAAAGTGTAATTTTTTCGACGATACTGAGGTTTATCTTAACACAAGATCACAAATGTCTTCTTGTTTGTTTATACGTCTCAAAAATTCTACGGAGTCATCGAGGGGACAATTTCATAGATGGGAGAAAAATCTTTTGCAATCTCTTTGCGTTCCCTTGATAGATTTTGTGCTCTTGCAAAACGCTCAGTGTCCAAAATTAATTGTTTGACTCACCAGCCAAAGGGACTGGTAGATGAAAAAAACACCAGCCAAGCATATCTTTTATCGTCCAAAATAATAGATTGCCTTTTTGTGTCACATATACATTTGTTTCGGTACATTTCATTGAAATAATAAGGCTATATGTTGAATACAAATATGAATTGATAAACCGCCCAAGCCTAGTATACAGGCTTGAATTGATTAACCGTCAAAATAATCTAAATATTTTGACAGTTAATCAATTCAAGCCTGAATACTAGGCTTGGGCGGTATCTATTTTTTCATAAACTCCTGACATTTCACTGGGTATAGGCTACTATATGGATTATGACGGTATTTGTGTAAAAAAAAAGACAAAAAAAGCTAAACAAAACTCAGAGTAGTGTCTTGTCACTAAAATGAGAATAGCTTGTCCACCTTAAAGGTAAGCCTTTCAGCCCACCTGGGTCGTTGTTGTCGCTAGCTTTAGGGCTAACCTCCTTCACTTTAATCAGCAGGTGGCATGCTAGACACCGGAACTTGGTTTGTGTCTTGAGGAGTTGTAGCATTTATTCACTGACAGTCTGAACTGTACAATCACTGTGCTGCTACATTCACAGCGTTACTGCTAACGTCATCATCACCGTCAGACGCTCCCTCTCCCTCTCTGTCTCTCGACCGGACACTCTTTAACGTTACTGGCCACCAGTGAGATACACTAGCTGGCAGAAACCTCTCTTGTCTCATCGTCACCCCAAAATACACATGGACTTTCTCGTAAACAAACACAATCTCCGTTCAATAAATCTCTAACGTTAAGCACACGGTGCGAATGTGTGCGTGTGTCAAACTCCGACACAGAGAGCAGAGGACAGAAGCAGTGCGCCCGAAATGGCCCCAACACGCGGTACAGACTCTCAGTGTAACCAAGCATAGTTTTTTATTACAGGACTATTTTGGTATTAACGTTTACCCACCAGTATACCCACCGGTGTGGTAGATAGCCTTCTCAGATTACTTGCCAAAAATCTACCATCATTGGGCGCTTGGCAGGTGTTAATTTTGGACCTTGAAAACGCTGCATGCAATTGCAGAACTTTAATGTTATTTTATTTTCCTCCTGAAATAATTGTATAAATTTACAGCATACTGTATAAACATATGAAGGTATTTGGTCAAAAATATTATGATATTGGATTTTGGCAACCAGCCCTACATTCAAAAACACACACAGACACACATATGACGTACAGTGCACATACTGTATAGTCAAACCACACACACACAGAGGGAGGATCAGCGTTAACAGTGACAGGGTAATTGTACTGGCGCAGTTATTATGCACTACACGCTCACCTCATTGTTCAGCGTTGTGTTTCATTGGCCCATATCAACCATTATCTACAGTTCAACCCCAGGTTGCATTTGTTTAGAATCACACTCAAAGTAAGCAACGAGAGCCCAAAGGCTTTAAAGTGCTTCATTAGAAACCGTGTGTGTGCCCGCAGAGAGCTCCTGCAAGTAAATATTTACCAATTAAAATGGGCATCTTTAAAAGGAGAGTTTTTATTCTCGCAGCTCCAGATGGCATTGAGACATTTAATGCCGCTGTAGGATGAAAAAAGGAGCCGGCCGCCAGTCATGTGTGACGTTCTGTGAAGCTTTATATCAAAACGAACAGTGAAATCTTTATCAGCCCAGTAGATTATCCTGAATACACAACATAACACACATAACACAAGGAGAATAAAGAGCAAATAGAGACAGAGAGAGTCAAATTGGTAAGACTGATACTTCATTTCACTACAGTAACTGTTGGTACAGTAGTTAAAAATGCTTTGTCACAACTTTGTCCATGTTTCCCTTTTAATTTCTTTGGATTATATCTCTTTCTCGACCAAAAAGGGATTCAGAAGGGTCTGACAAAGCATCAGTATTAGGGCTGTCAAAGTTAACGCAATTATAACGCGTTAACGCAAATTTGTTTTAATACCACTAATTTCTTTAATGCAATTGGCATTTTTTAGGTTGGTAGGTTTTTGACTAGGTTGAAGCTAGAGTGAAGATACTGGCATCGCATGAAACAAGAAAAACCTATGGAATCCATTTGTACCAACCATGTCATACAAGCTTGTCGCAAAGGAGACTAAATAACATTCCAAATTTATGCTAAAATTTGGCGAGGAAAAACATGGCATGGCCATTTTCAAAGGGGTCCGTCGACCTCCGACATCAAGATATGTGAATGAAAATGGGTTCTATGGGTACCCACGAGTCTCCCCTTTACAGACATGCCCACTTTATGATAATCACATGCAGTTTGGGGCAAGTCATAGTCAAGTCAGCACACTGACACACTGACAGCTGTTGTTGTCTGTTGGGCTGCAGTTTGCCATGTTATGATTTGAGCATATTTTTTATGCTAAATGCAGTACCTGTGAAGGACGATATTTGTCATTGTTTTGTGTTAAATGATTTCCAATTATAAATATATACATACATTTGCATAAAGCAAGCATATTGTCCATTCCCATGTTGATAAGAGTATTAAATACTTGACAAATCTCCCTTTAAGCTACATTTTGAACAGAAAAATGTGTGATTAATTTGCGATTAATCGCGATTAACTATGTACAATCATGCGATTAATTGCGGTTAAATATTTCAACCGATTAACAGCCCTATTAATTTCATATTCCGTATGCTGCATACATATTCCATCATTATTTTCATAAATTGTATATTTCCTTTTTACATTTCTTTGTCAGGATATGTTGTGTAGTAATTGTTACGCAATTTATATAGTTAATTTATAAATTTGTAGATAAAACTACTACCAGTGAATTTTAAGACCTTATTACTTACCAGTATTGT